>VWPV01008447.1:1971-23634 GCA_013389885.1 Geococcyx californianus | reverse complement strand
TCCAACCTTAATGATGCTACGATCCAATGAAAACCAAGGAAAAGCAGCTCCCAAGTGAGCTGTAAGGTCAGGGTGCCAAGTTGAGCGCAGGACACAGCCTTCATCACCTGCAGTTTCCCCACCCCACAGTTTCCCTGCAGTGTGGGGGCACCACATCACATCCCACTCTCCCACATCTCCCAAGCCATCGCCACTGCAGCACTGGGATGTACTGGGGCTCAGGCAGCACTGATCTTCGCTGCTCCTGCCCCCAGCCAAGCAGGGACAAGGCACAGCAGTGCTGTGCTTGCTGAGTTTCAGGGAGCCCCTTGCTAACACCCCGGAGGAGCATCCATCACAAGGTCAAGCCAGCTGGTTTTGGCACCTCCTGTCCTACCCTACTTGCAGGAACTTCATCTGCTGCTCTCCTGAAAGGTCTCCCAGCCACAATCCTTCCAGGATTAGAGGGATGCTAATCCTCACACAGCATCCCATCCTGCCAGGAGGCTGGATTTAATCCTCAGCATCCACCTGCAGCCTCCCCACATACAGAGGGGATGGTGGACAGCAGGAGGTGGCACAATGTGCTCCAGATTTTGCCTCAGGGTCAGACCTAGATGGAGCTGAGTTGGAGAGCAGTGGCCAAAATGCTCTTCTGCTCTGCAAGGAGAAACATGCTTTGAAAATAATTAAGGTGGGGATGAGGCTAAGAAGCAGAGCTGCTCACTCACCCTGGAACGTCCAGCCCGGTACCAGGGCAACGTCCCAGGGAAGCCCAGCAGTCAGGTTGCAGAAGAATTCCCCTCCTCTCCATGGCTCGAACCTCCTTGTAACAGCTCTTAATCCGGAGCTGGATGGTGGGGCTGTAAATCACTTTCAAGCCAATGTCACCGAAAGCACGTGCCCTCACGGAAAAGCACCATTGAGGCTCCTGCCAGTTCCCATGGAGGAAGACCCAGAACGTCCAAAGGTCCTCCCGGTGGGCCCGAGTCCAGCCGTGGTGCCACCAGCCCCATGATCTGCCCAGTGGCCACCACTGGGTGGGACGATATAGCATTTTTCACGCATTTGCCACAGCAAATACAGCAGATTTCACAGCTTGTTGCAGGCTAATTGGAACATTGTTAGCGGCCCCTGGATTATTTATGCAGCTGGAAATCATCACTGATCACTCAAGATCTGCTGTATCCTCTCAAGGTGGCGATGTCACACACTCGTGGACATCCCTGCAGGGCCGCAGCGCTCCTTGTTCCTCAATGGGACCAAACAGTCAACATGTCCAGATGGAGACTTCTGCAAAGCCTTTGACGTGGTCCCCCACAACATCCTGCTCTCTAAACTGGAGACAGATGGATTTGAAGGGCGGACTGTTCAGTGGATAAGGAATCAGTTGGATGGTCGCATTCAGAGAGTGGCGGTCAACAGCTCCATGTCCAAATGGGGACCTGTGACAAGTGCTGCCCCTCAGGGGTCCATCCTGGGACCAGTGCCAGGTAATATTTCCACTGATGACCCAGGCAGAGCAACCTGGACAAGCTGGAAAGGTGGGGATGTGGGAACCTCACGAGGTTCAACAAGGCCAAGTGCAAGGACCTACACCTGGGCTGGGGCAACCCCGGTATCAACACAGGATGGGAGACGATGGGATTGAGAGCAGCCCTGAGGAGAAGGACCTGGAGTGCTCGGGGATGAGGAGCTCAACGTGAGCCGGCAACGTGTGCTCACAGCCCAGAAACCACCTGTGCCCTGGGCTGCACCCAGAGCAGGGGGAGCAGCAGGGCCGGGGGGGGATTCTGCCCCTCTGCTCCGCTCTGGTGAGATCCCACCTGGAGCCCTGGGTCCAGTTCTGGAATCCCCAACATAAGAAGGATGTGGGAATGTTGGAATGCGTCCAGGAGAGGCCACGGAGATGATCCGAGGGCTGGATCAGATCTGCTATGAGGACAGGCTGGGACACTTGGCATTGTTCAGCCTGGAGAAGAGAAGGCTCCAGGGAGACCTTAGAGCATCCACAGGAGATGACAACCTCTCTCACCACCTCCAACGTGACACTGATGGATACTGAGGGACACACACAGACCTGCAGTCCCACCTGCCCCCAGCATCCCAGGGAAGCAGCCCCGTGAATCCTACCTTTGAGGAGGAAAAAAACTCCAAGGGAGGCACCCAGTGTTCTGGGAGCAACATCTTCGGCTCCTTCCCTTTCCTGCATGGGACAAGGACCATTCCATTGCGCAGGAGAGAAGGAAGCTGTCGGATGCGTTCAATCATCTCTTTTTCAAGGGTGAATCATGCAGCACGAGCCATGGCTCCATTCATCAGGGAAGCAGTGCCCGTTCTGCATAGATAAGTGCTCCCTTCCTTCCTGGAGTCATCAAAACCCTGGGACACATCTGCGCTGCTGCTCACTGCAAACCAGCCCCGAGGGGAAGGGCTGTTTTTGCTCCTCTTTTTAGCTCAGAACACATTCCCGCCGTGTCAGCGCTCCCGGCGCACGGCACGGCATAAAAATTAGCAGTTTGGGCTCCAAGCAGCAAGATACACAGAGGGTTTGAGCCAGCAGGGGGTTAATTTGTCCTTCCCGCCGGCCCCAAATAATCTGAGCAGAAAGCAAAAGGGAAAAAGCAAGGCTGGAGTCAGTTTGAATCCCAAATCGTCTCAAACAAAGCGTCGGATCGCGAGACGCGGTTCTGCGTGCAACCATCTGCCGCGCCAGTGATGGTGCCCATGGCCACGCTGGTGGCTCAAGGCCAGGCTGGTTGGCCACCACCAGGAGCAGCAGCGCAGGGGAACATCCAGATCCACAGAGACTGCTTAAATAACGGCAAATCTGTCCCAAATCTTTGGAGTGACCCTCAGCTGCCTCCCCGGAGCGGTAGGATGCAGGGCAGGGCTGGTGGCAAGGGGAGAGCTTGAAGGACAATGCTGGGCTGAGCCTCACCAGGTCACAACACCCCAAAAAACAAGGTAGCATTGCCTAAAGACCAGTGGGGACAGGAGGTGGGGGCCTGACACCAAAAACCAGCTCCTCCCTGCTGCTTTTCTTCCCATACTTCAAAACGTTAGGCTGGAAGGAGCTTCACATCCAGGCAAAGCGGGTGTCACAAAGGCACAGACATGGAAAAGGTCCTTAGGGGAGTGGGCAGACACGGGAGCAGAGTAGGCTCCAGCCCACCTCTGGGTAACCCACAGCCTGCACCACAGTCAGCATCACAGCGAGATCCCAACAGTTGCCCACACTGCTCCCAAAACTACCGAGGGTCTCGCTCCAGGTGCATCTTGTGTGCCAGCAGTGCCCATTCTTTGACTTATCCTGTTATTCTGGACCATTTTGTGGCCTAAATGCTAAAAAGACAGCAGTGTCCCCCTGTGGGGCAGGATCCGTGCTGCTCTACCAACAGAACACCTCATGCCCAGAGACAGTGGGTCCAGAGGAGGCCACGGAGACGATCCGAGGGCTGGAGCACCTCCTGTACAAGGACAGGCTGAGAGAGTTGGGGTTGTTCAGCCTGGAGAGGAGAAGGCTGCGGGGAGACCTTAGAGCAGCCTCCCAGGATTGAACGGGGCTCCAGGAAAGCCGGGGAGGGGCTCTGGATCAGGGAGTGCGGGGATAGGACAAAGAGGGAACGGTTTTGAGCTGGAAGAGGGGAGATGGAGATGAGATCTTAGGAAGAAATGTTTTGCTGTGAGGGTGGGGAGGCCCTGGCCCAGGTTGCCCAGAGCAGTGGTGGCTGCCCCATCCATGGAGGTGTTCCAGGCCAGGCTGGATGGGGCTTGGAGCCTCCTGATCCAGTGGGAGGTGTCCCTGCCCATGGCAGGGGGTGGGACTGGATGGGCTTTGAGGTCCCTTCCAGCCCAAACCATTTCATGGTTCCGTGATGTCCCCGCACACAGCAGGGCCAGCCCGTGGCCAGCGCAGTGACCAGGCTTCCCGTGGCGCCGCCATGGCCATGTAATCCAGCCCACGCAACAAACAGAGGATTAGTGGGAAACAGCGGCAAATCCTGTGGTAGCAGGCTCTAATCCCGGACCCACGTGGGCAACTGAGTCCAGCACCACCGCGTACTCAGCACACCAGAAGGAACCCTTCCGCGTGGCTCCGGAAGAAGGAGTCAACACTGCCCACGAGTCACAGACTGAAGCGCTCTCAGCAGCAGCCATGGGGAAGATGCAGAGTCTGGTTTCCAAAGCATCGCTCTGGCAGAAAAACAACTGAGGCATTTGTTGAATGGTTGGTGCGCGGGCAGCGCTGCCCCAAGCCTCACCAAGCAGCACAGCAGCTCCGCTGGCTGTGCCAGAGGGTTTGGGGCCACCACAGTGTGCCAGGGACACACCAGGGCTGGAACAGGAAACCACAGAATCACAGAATCAGTAAGGCTGGAAAGGACCTCTAAGCTCATCCAATCCAACCATCAGCTCAACTCCACCGTGCCTAATGAACTACACCCCAAATTGGCACGGTCACACTCTTTTTGAACCCCTCCAGGGATGGTGACCCCACCACTGCCCTGGGCAGCCTCTGCCAGGGCTTCACCACTCTGTCAGAAAAGACATTTTTCACGGTAGCCAGTCAAAAGCTGCCCTGGTGCAACTTGAGACCATTTCCTCTCATCCTCTCACTTGTTACTTGGGAGATGCACCGGGAGAGCTGAGACCTCACGTTGGGAGCTCCTGCTGTAGAGCAGTCAGACCCACATGGTGCCCTTGCAGGGTCTGCTGCTCCCCTTGGCAACGCTCATGTCTTTGGCTTTCCCTTGCGATGCTCTCTCCCACGTGGGCAGCAGCAGGGCCTCTCCACTGCCACATGTGGCAGAAGCATCAGCTCTTGCCCACAGGCAGCTGCTGTGGTTTCTTCCTTCCTCCTCACTTCTCCGAATCATCAACATCCACTCAAAACCACCAAAAGCCACCAAAAAACCCCACCAAAAAGCGCCAAAAAACCCCATCAAAACCCACTAAAACCCATCAAAACCCACCATAAACCCATCAAAACCACAACACAATATAAACCACCAAAATCACTAAGACTACCCGAAAAACACCAAAAAACACCAAACCACCAAAATATAGGAAAAAACCATCAAACTCCACAAAAAAAAAAACTTAAAAATCACCAGAAACCAACAGAAATCCACTTAAAACCACTAAAATCACTAAAACCTACCAAAATCAGCAAAAAAAGCAACTCCACCCCCAAAACCTAGCAAAAACCACCAAGACACAACATAAACCACCAAAACCACTAAAACCATCTGAAAAACCACCAAACCCCCACCAAAACCTATCAAAAAAAGGCAAAACCACAATAAAATCCATGAAAACCCACTTAAAAAACCCACCAGAAACCAAGAGACGCCCACCCAAACCGAACAAAACGCACCAAAAAGCCCCGCAGCAGCACAGGGACCTTCACAGGAGCCTGCAGAGCAGAAGAGCCAACACCACGAGAGTGGACGGTCTCCACTTTTAGCGCACAGAGACCTGATCCCGGCTCTGGTGGGCTCGGAGCGCTCTGTCCTGCAAACGACTCTCACAAAGATTTAATGCGGCTCTCGCTGGCTTCTCTTCTCAACCACCCAGTGGAGCAAATTCCAGGTTGCAAGAGCATCTGTCCCTAACCACGTGGCAGGCGGCTGTGGTGGCAGCGAGCAGCTGGCATTGCCCATGGGCAGCTCCAGCCCTGGGATCTGCAGGAAGCTGGTTTGGTTTATACCTCGTGCACAGCCTTTCCTTTGCAAACCGCTCACTGCAGCTCACTGAGGAGCAGCAACGGCCACCCCACAGCTCTCCCAGTGCCCTCACTTCTTCCTGGGTAAATTGTAGAATTGTGGAATCACTGAGGTTGGAAAAGCCCTCTCAGTTCATCCAGTCCAACCGTCAACCCAGTCCCGCCGTGCCTGCTAAACCCTGTCCCCACATGTCACTTCCCCACACTTCTTGAACACCTCCAGGGATGGAGACTCTACCACTGCCTTGGGCTGCTCAGCTGCTCCCAGAACCCCTGGGCTCCAGACCCTTCCCCAGCTCCACTTCCTTCTCTGGATGCGCTCCAGCCCTTCAAGATCCTTCTTGGAGTGAGGGGCCCGAAACTGAACCCAGGATTCGAGTTTTGGCCTCCCCAGCGCCGAGTGCAGGGGGACAATCCCTTCCCTGCTCCTGCTGCCCCCCCATGGCTGGGTCAAGCCAGGATGCTGGTGGCCTTCTTGGCCACCTGGGCCACTGCTGGCTGGCTCCTGTTCAGCTGCTGTTGACCAGCACCCCCAGGGCCTTCTCTGCCAGGCAGCTCTCCAGCCACTCTTCCCCGAGCCTGGAGCTGCCTGGGGTTGTTGTGTCCCAAGTGCAGGACTCTGCACTTGGCCGTGTTGAACCCCATCCCGTTGGTCTCAGCCCATGGACCCAGCCTGTCCAGATCCCTCTGCAGAGCCTCCCTGCCCTCCAGCTCATTGACGCTCCTGCCCAGTTTGGTTTCCAATCCGCAGGAGAGCGGTGCTACCAGTTCCACGCCTTCTCCTTCAACAGCCACTGGGGGAAGGAGCTTCAGGAAGCACCTCAGAGCATCAGCCCAGGCAGAGCCGACCAGAGGCAGAAGCCCAGCAGGGATTAATCCAGCAAGGTTCTGCTCTTTGCCCTCCCTGCGTCCCGTCCTGCCCCGAGGTGCAGTAACCAGCAGGTACAGACCCATCTGGCTGCCAGGGGCTCCCAGGAGGTGCAGGCAGGGCTCCCCTGCTCCCAGCTCTGCATGGGACATCAGCCACGATGCCCGGCTGGGCTGTCTCACGGTACAGCAGCGCTGCTGAGCAACAGCCAGCATTGCTGACAGCACAACCCCGCTCCGATGTGCTGAGCCCACCAACACAGCCCTGCTGATCCAGCAGCTGCCGGGGCAGGAATGTGGCAAAATCTCCTCTGAAGCTGCAATAGAACAGTTCTCACCCTCAGCCACAAAACCAGGAAGGCAGAGCTATGAGGGTTGGCCTTAGAATCACAGAACCATAAAATCATTACAGTTGGAAAACCCTCCAAGCTCATCCAGTCCAACCATCAGCCCAACCCCATTGTGCCCACTAATCCATGTCCCCATGTGCCATGGCAACACACTTTTTGAACCCCTCTAAGGATGGAGACCCCCCCACTGCCCCGGGCAGCCTCTGCCAGAGCTTCACCACTGTCAGTGAAGGCATTTTTCCCAATATCCAATCTAAACCTCCCCTGGTGCAACCTGAGGCCATTTCTTCTCGTCCTATCAGCCTTGACACTGGTGAAAACGTGTCCCCCATCTTCTCACAGGAGCCCCAGGACAGATTCCAAAACCTCCTGAGGGTCAGATGAACATGAAAGGAGGAAGAAGAGGAGGAGAAGAGGTGAGAAGCCCCAGGGCATGGTGATGACCATGCAAGGAGCACCAGCTTAAATCCCCAGTGGCACCAAGGCGGCATGGACAGGGTCTGAACACCCACACGATGGCAGAGTCTGGCTGGAGGGACCCAGCAATCACAGGGAATGAGGATGAGGAAAGCAGGAGGAAGGCTCTGTCTGGCCAAGTCTGATCACAGACACCCTCACATCTCTACATTAACAGACGATGCTCCAGAGCAAGCAGACAGCAGCTCCAAGCTTGGTATCTCCACTCCCCTGGACCCCAGCCCCGTTTCAGCTGCCGTGCTGGCAGGGATGGCATCCAGGGCATCACCCACCACCCTCCCCCACCACTCCAGGTAACAGCAAAGCACCCACCAGCGATATTTACCCATCAGCGCAGTGCACCCACGGCGAAACCCTCGGCCACATGGAGCCCTCGCTGCAGGCTTCTCATCCAGCAAGGATTACGGCTGGGTTAGAGATTTAATCCCAAAGCCGGGGGTTTTCTGGGTCGCTGACACGGTTTTCACTGCGCTGATTAGCGCGTGTGTCGTTAGCGCAGCACAGATAATTAACACAGGCTGCATTACACGGGAGAACAAGCCCCTCGTGCGTGATCACCACAGCCACAGTCACAGGGAAGAGGAGCCCAGCGCCGCTGCTGGGTTTGGCTCCGGTTTGAGGCAGCAAAGCACCTGCCCAGGGCTGCCAAGGGCAGCTGGGGGCAATCCCTGCACAAACCAAGCAAATCCAAGGGCTGGAGCTGGAGCTGGATCGCTGCAGAGCCTGAATTAACCTCTGCGGTACGAAGATGCCCAGGGTGGGGAGCTGCTCAGCCCCACTGGCTGGACTGGACTGGGCTGGACTGGGAGCAGCCCTCCTTGCTGAGCACCTCTGCCCTGAGAGCACTGAGCAGGCCGAGCGGGTCTTGCACGTTGTCCTGCCTGTGTTGATGGGTTTGGGGACCCTGAGGGGTGGCATCGCATGCCCATTCATTGCAGCAGCTGGCTCTGTGCTGGGACCTGGCCAGGTTTGCACGGACAGCATCGCCCCAACGCCTCAGCCGTGAGGAAGAGACCCTGGGGACTCTGTTTCTTATCTGCGTTCAGCACTTTTGCAGGCTCACAGACACAGATGCAGTTAACCCATCACCAAAATAAACCTTTGGAAGCCACGCACTGGGCTGGAGGCTGCTCTGCTCCATCGCTCGGAGCCCACGTTCAACGTGTGTCCAGTTTAATATGGAAACAATTTTAGGAGTAAGGATTAATCACAGCAGCATTCCCAGGGGCAGGGGAAGGCAGAGGAGCAGCTCTGCGGAAGCACACCCTGTGCCCAGCACAGGCACCCAGGAGGGCTCCAAACAAACCCACTGGCAAGCTGGAACCCTCCGGCTCCAACACTCGGATCCTCTGCAAGGCCACGGTGCCCACTGGCAGATGCATCCCCCAGGGAAGATGCCACGCAAGCCTCCAGGAGCTGAGTGTGGTGCAGGGAGAGGTCGGCTGCTCCTCCAGCCACTGGCACAAGGCCACCCCGTAACCGCTGCTGCACGGCCCCAAGGGCTCCGGCAGAGAGAATCACTGCTGGGCTGGAGGACGCAGCCTCTGGGACGCTGCTGGGCATCCCAGAGAGGCTAAAACAAACAGCCCGTGGCCACCATTCTCTGGAAGAAGCAGCACATACAGTTACTGAGCTCACTTCTGGCGCAGGCACGGTGCTCAGCACGCTTAGAAACCCTCCCTGTAGGTTCAGAACATTGAGGGATGCTTTGATGTCTTGGGCTGCCAGTGCTCCAGACGGGTTTGTTCCCATGAGAAAGGAAGCGCAGGTGGGGAAGCAGTGCCAGCACCCTCTGCATGATGGGCTTGGGTGACCACCAGCACCATGGCCTCTCAGAACAGCAGGCATGGAGACCTCCAGGTCCCCAGGACCACTTGCTCAACAGGATCACAGCATCTCCCATCCAGCACCGCAGCCGAGTCCCAGCCACCCCTCGCCCTCCCTTACAGGGGCTGCCCAGCCTTCCTGCACCTCTTCTCCTCCTCAAACTGCAGGGAACACATCAATGAACCCAGGTGCAATGAGTGGCCAAGGCCAAACTCCACTACTCTCCATGCTCACATCTCTTATGGAAGCACAAAGCCAGCCAAGAGCAGAGCACAGCTACTGCACACTCACACAGCTTCGCTGTACAAACCCCATTCCCATTAAAATCCTATTTCTAGCAACACCCACAGCACCGCGGGCTCTTCCTGACGCCCAAACTGGCTTCCTCGGCGTGTCCACACAGCCCTCCTGCCTGCTGCTAAATCATGATTCCGGAGCTTCCCCTGCTTATGGACAACTCTACATAATTCAGCCCAGTGCTCTTTGTCTCCAGGCCTCTAATTATTCCTTTAATTTATTGCTGCTTATTTTTACATACCTCCCACGCCTCCCCCGCGGTCGGTTGTGACTTGCTTATCCACGTCTCCTCCTCGCCGCCGCTCACAGCCACGCTGACACGGAGTGTCTGGGTCCCAGCGAGGCTGGACTCTGCAGCGAGTCTCACCCGGCGCGGTGTTAGGTGAGGTTTCCAAGTTAGGGATAGGAGCTCAAATTTAAGCTCTGTAACAGTCAGTCCCTCCGTGTGTCAGATCCTCACCCAGAACACAAAGAGCTGGCACATCCCTCTCTGCCCAAATCTTCCTCCATCATCCCGAGCATCACTGGCCCAGGGGCAGCCTGAGCCGATTTCTCCTCTCGATCTCTGGAGGAGAAGCCCCCCGCGTTGGTGGAGCGCGCAGCGAGGAGGTCACCTTCGCAGCGAGGCTCTGTCATTTACATATGTATTTCTTTATTTCTCCTCGCTTGCTGCCGCTCCCCATGGCTCCGGGGACATTTACATAATCGGATCACGGGCAGCTGGACAGAAACCGTCAGCGCTGGCTCCGAGCATCCAGAGCCCACAGCCCAGCCCTGCCCTGTCCCCTGCCCATGGCCAGGTCACATCGGCCACACAGGTCCCAGACTGGAGTGGCATCAGAGCCCAGGGCTGCTCCTGTGATCCCAGCGCTGCTGGAGCAGAGGGCAGGGACACGCACAGCTCCGTTTGTTGTATCTGGCGGCTCATAGATCCAAAGCCCCCTAAACTGCTCAGAGTGCAACCAAAAAGAAGCAAACACAACAGCGGAGCAGCGCTGCCTGTCCCCATCCCCAGCTGTTGACGTGCACCAGTGTCTCTTCTGAAAGCCGATCCCTGCTGCCCGGGCAGGGGGTGCCGTGGGAGGCAGGACTGGGTTGTGCTGGATGGGAGCACATCAGCGAGGTTTGTCCCATGGTCCGGGCACAGCGTGGACAGGGAGCATCCGTGTGCTGGCACCAACCCATCACTGCTGGTGGGACCTCACTGGGAAAAGCAAGTGAGTAAGGGATGTTGAATTTCTCCTGCAAGGAACCACCAGTCTGCGAGGAGCACCCTGTGCTCCCACGGGACGCGTGGCAGGATGGAGATGGGCAGGAGCGGAGAGTATTTTCACCCCCTGCTTGGCCCCTGGGCTTCCCCGCAGTGATGGTTTGTGGTTCAATACAGAAGATTTTGAGACTTTTGCGCCGCACAGAGCCAGCCCCACCATGGGAGATGCCTCGGAGCCACTGGCAGAGGGCATCGCTCCACGCTAAGATCAAACATGGCACAAAAAGGGATCTGTGCAGGAGAAGGTGACACGCAGCCAAAGCACCGGCCCAGTGGGATGGGGCGGTCAGGCTGCCAGCCGCTCCCTCCCAGCCCTGCCCTGTTCCCCTTTCTTGCCTCTCTAATCCATTCCCCACCAAACTATCACTGCTTCATGGGTGTCAGCATCCCCTGCCCACAGCTCCATCACCTCCACCCAAAAATAACAAGCTGGGAGAGCCACAACCACCACCCTGGAGCTGCTACTCCATTCCCACCCCACTTCTTCCATGTTACCGCCCTTCTCCTTTGGACATCTCGAGATGCTCAGCCACAGTGAAGTGTAAAAGGGTGCTGTTCCAAATGGATCTCTGACATCCACCCAAACCCACATGCCCTGCTCCCTCCCTGGCTCCTGTCACCTGCTCAGTTTTTTGGACAAACCACATTCCTCCAGGTTTTTCCCTGCAGAACAGTTTCTGTGTTTCCCACCATCCAGACACCCCAGCAAAAGCCTTTACCACATCGCACCCCCCACAATGTTCTCCTCTCCAGGCTGGACACAGCAAATACTGCTCTGCTTATCACTTCCCCTCTCCTCAGCAATCCCCTGCCTGCACCCCATCACCTGTTCACCTCTTAACAGCAAACCCTTGGCTGTCACCCTGTGCCACTCTCCACACACCACCAGCCCCACTCTGACAACTTCTACAAAGTCTCCGTGGGGAGAGCACTGCACAGGCACCCCCAAAGCTGCTCTGAGAAGCCAGACATTGTCTCAGGAAGCCGTTTTTCCACCCATGGCTACAGAATCCTGGAGCAGGGATGAAAGGATGCTGTGACCATGGGGCTCCTGAGTGTCCTCCAGCTCCCCAGTGCCCCCCAGATCCCAGTTTCTATTATTATAGACGTGACTGTCCCACTCTGCTCCACACTGGTGCGGCCCCACCCCAAGTATNACTGGAACAGCTCCCCAGGGAAGCAGGCACAGCCTGACAATATTCCAGAAGCCTTTGGCCAAGGCCCTCAGCCCCACGGTGTGAGTATTGGGGTGTCCTGTGCAGGGACAGTGCTTGGACTCGAGGATCCTTGCGAGTCCCTTCCAACCCAATTAATTCTATGATTCTATGATTACCAGTTTTAAAAGCTCACATAAACCAACACCCACCCTCCTTTCACTCACGGCTGGCTCAGCACGGCGACAGCGCTGCTCCATTCACAATTCCCCGAGCCTGGCCTTCATACATTATTCCAGGTCTGCTAAGCTTTTGTGTTTTTTTTTTTTTTTTCGCTTTAAATATTTAATTCAGTTTTACTCTCTCTCTCCTTCCCCAGAGCTTCCCAGGGAAAACCAGGCTCCCAGGAAGGGCTGTGCACTGCGATGGAGGCAGATCCACACCCCACACAGAAGCTGTCCAAGACATCATCGGAAAGCACCGTCATGCTGACAGGGCAGGGCGCGACGCCGGCACGCGCTCCACGGCCTCCAGCCAATGGGTCTATGAGAGCACAGACAGCAGGACACAGGTCCCATGCCCCCAGGGGGTTAAATGCCCTGCAGGACATATCTCACACCTCGAGAGGATTGAATTCCCCCCTAGGAGGCAGCTTCCACACCCAGAGGGGACCGGGTTAAATCCCCCAGTAGGAGGCAGCTCTGAGACCCGGAGGGGGGTTAAATCCTCTGGCAGGACACATCTCTCACACCTTGAGGGGCTTAAATCCCCTGGCAGGAGGCAGCTCCAGCACCTGGAGAGGGTTAAATCCGCAGCAGGACACATCTCTCACACCCGAGGGGGCTAAATCCCCTCCGTGTAAAACCAGGGCAGCTTCATGGAAGTCACTGAGAGTGGGAGTGATGTGGGGTGCGGGGGCTACAGCCGAGCAGGGAGCACCCTCGGATCACACCGCTGTGTGACCCAGGTACCCCCGGAATGGCTCAAACCCTCTTTGCACCCCAAGCCTCTGCCTTACCCAGCTTTACACCAAAAAATGTCCTATTTTGGAGCATCCTCTCCAGTAAGCACACTGTGAGGACGTAGCAGCGCTGTAGCTCACTTCCACGCACCCATGCCTGCTCCTCACGCTGCACCTTCCCAACTTCCCACCCCTTCCAAGGAGCTGAGCTCCCAGTCGTACCCAAGCAAAAACCGGTGCCCAAGCAGAGGGAAGGAATAGGGAGGAAGAGGGGAAGAAAACCCCTTCTCCCTCAGCGCGGCAGCAATCGCATCACTTACGTTGATCATAGCATTGGAGGTGATGCGGAAGAGCGTTGCTCGTTCGTTGACCGCTTTGATCTTCTCGCCGCTCTCGGCCGGCAGCTTGAGGTTCTCCAGCTCGCTGAGTGAGCGCTGCAGGGCCGCGCCGTGCTTGGCGATCAGGTCATTGCAGGTGCTCAGGTCCTCCAGCTTACTCGAGAGTGTTTTCAGCGTGCCGTGCAGCTCGCTCTTGTCTGACTGCGAGGCGGGCTCCTCGTCACCCGAGTCATCTGCAAAGGGAGGGATGGAGAAAAAATGGTTTCCATGGTTACCCCTGGACTGTAATAACCCATAACAGGGACCTCCTGCCTCCTCCTGCGTGCAGACAGGGCTGGGGTCATGGTCACTGCGTCCCCAGACAAGAGTGAGGTGGGACACACATGGAGCCCCAAGAAGTCACCCGAAAGGGCTCCATCCCCAGGATATGGTTCTGGGCTGGATCAGACCCAGCATGGCCAGCAGGAGCAGGGAGGTGATTGTGTGCCCCTGTGCTCAGCGCTGGTGAGGCCGCACCTCGAGTCCTGGGCTCAGTTTTGGGCCCCTCACTCCAAGAAGGACCTTGAGGGGCTGGAGCGCGTCCAGAGAAGGGAGCGGAGCTGGGGAAGGGTCTGGAGCCCAGGGGTTCTGGGAGCGGCTGAGGGCCCTGGGGCTGTTTAGGCTGGAGAAGAGGAGGCTGAGGGGAGACCTCCTCGTTCTCTGCAGCTCCTGGAAAGGAGGCTGTGGTGAGGTGGGTGCTGGGCTCTTCTCCCAAGTGACAGGAAATGGGGTGAGTGGAAATGGCCTCAAGTTGTGCCAGGGAAGGTTCAAACTAGACATTAAGGAAAAACTTCTTTCCTGAAAGGGTTCTCAGGCCCTGGCAGAGGCTGCCAGGGGAGTGCTGGAGTCCCCATCCCTGGAGGTGTTGAACAGACTGGGAGAGGAGTCTCAGGGATCTGGTTTAGTAGTGGACAGGGACGGCTGGACTCAATGATCTCAAAGGTCTTTTCAAAGCAAACGATTCTATGATTGCACGCTGAGTGATACAGGGTGGCACAGGGGATGGTGTGGTGGTAGCACCAGGGCAGGACCATGCAACAAACCTCCCCTTCCCATGCACAGCTATCAATGTGTCCTGCACGGCAGGGAACCTCGTGGGGGCTCTGCAAGGGCTGCTCTGGGCAGGATAAGCCCCTCCACCCGAGGGAAAGGTCGCAAAGACACAGCAGAGAGTAACAGCCTGCACCCAACACCATCACCACACCTTCAAGGGGCAGAAAGCTCCACCACCAACACCTCAGGTACAGCAGGAATAGTTCTTCCTGCAACTCCACAACACTTGGGTGACTTGAAACCAGAAAACCAAATCAAAGCCAAGCAGTGAGGATAACACAGCATTTCTTGAGACCTTCCCACCACCCCCCAGGGAAGGTGGAGGAGGTGAGTGGCTCCGAGAGGTGACACAACCCAAAGCAAACACAGAGAGCGAGTGCAGAGCAGGTCCTGTGCAGGGAAAGGGTCCAGGCAACCTGGCAGCCTCACCCTGTTTCAAATGTGCAAGGTTCAGCCAAGGTTTCTCCAGGTGCTCCCTAAACCCACTGAGGCAACAGAAGACAAGAGCAGCCCCTTTGTTTCCCCTCCCTCAGTCACAGAATCACAGAATGCGTTGGGTTGGAAGGGACCTTAAAGCCACCCCCTGCCATGGGCAGGGACACCTCCCACTGGATCAGGGGGCTCCAAGCCCCATCCAGCCTGGCCTGGAACACCTCCAGGGATGGGGCAGCCACCGCTGCTCTAGGCAGGCTGCTCTGAGGTCTCCCTGGAGCCTTCTCTTCTCCAGGCTGAACAACCCCAACTCCCAGCCTGTCCTCGTACAGGCGATGCTCCAGCTTTCACCTTCAAACCATTCCCCCTCACACAGCCTCCTCTCCATAGCATCTGGTGATTGGAAGACCAACGAGTCCAGTCTTTATTGACCAATTTAGTGTATTGACCATTGTAGTGTTTTATAAACCCACCAGAAGCAGAAGTTTTCAGCGCAGGCACCAGCTGGGCAGCTGGAACCACTAAATACATCCAAACTCCACCGTTCCCTCTGTGGGACGCAATGGATGAACCAAACTGGGGATTTTTCTCTTTGAAGCCATCGGCAAAACTTCCCAAAGAGAATTTCAGCTCTTTCAAAAGACTGTGAAGAGCAGAATGGAGCATCTCTGTTGTCCCCAGGCAGTGTTTAACCCCAAATCCTTCCTCCTCCAAGAGCATGGCCCCGGAGGTTTTGCCCATTGCTAAAACGCTCGGGCACAAGGAGGGCACCGCGCAGTGCGGGATGGTTCCATCCTTTGCCAGGGCAATATCCCCTGCCCGTGTGTCGAGGCTGCCGTACGAATCCCTGCACGCTCGGCTGAGGCAGGAACGCAGCGTGGCCCATTTTCTTAGCGCTGGGCAGAATTACATAAACGGCTCCAAGGCCAGGAAAAAGCGGGAAGGCACCTGGGTCACACCAGGACACTGCTGGTTTGAGGCTACATGAGCTGGGCAACCTTCATCCTCACTGGCTCCTGCCAGTCCCAGCGCTGCTTGCATGGCCGTGCCAGTGGGGCAGGCAGCAAGATCCCACCTTCCCCATCTGCCTGTTCTTCTTCCTTCTCCTCCTCCTGTTCTCCTCCTGTTCTTACTTCTCCTCTTCTTCCTTCTCTTCTTCTTCCTTTTCCTGTTCTTCCTCCTCCTCCTGTTCTCCTCCTGTTCTTACTTCTCCTCTTCTTCCTTCTCTTCTTCTTCCTTTTCCTGTTCTTCCTCCTCCTCCTGTTCTCCTCCTGTTCTTACTCCTCTTCCTCCTCTTCTTCCTCCTCTTCTTCCTCCTACTATTCTCCTCTTCCTCCTGTTCTTCCTCATCTTGTTCTCCTCTTGTTCTTCCTACTCCTGTTCTTCCTCTTCCTTCTCTTGTTCTTCCTCCTCCTCCTCTTCCTCATCCTGTTCTCCTCCTGTTCTTCCTCCTCCTGTCTTTCTTCTTCCTCCTTTTCTTTCTCCTCCTGTTCTTCCTCCTCCTCCCTGAGCAAACAGAAGGAGGGGTGTCAGTCCCTCTGCTAAGGCTGCCAGACCTCTACCGCTGCCTGAATGGAGGTTGTGGTTGGGTGGGTGCTGGGCACTTCTGCCAAGGAACAAGGGATGGGATAAGAGGAAATGGCCTCAAGTTGTGCCAGGGGAGGTTGAGATTGGATATTGGGAAAAATTCCTTCACTGACAGAGCAGTGAAGCCCTGGCAGAGGCTGCCCAGGGCAGTGGTGGAGTCTCCACCCCTGGAGGGGTTCGAAGAACATGTAGATGTGGCACTTGGGAACATGATTTAGTGGGCACGGTGGGGTTGGGCTAATGGTTGGATTGGATGAGTTTAGAGGGCTTTTCCAACCTCAATGATCCTATAGGGTTGTGATGCACCCACGGGGAGCGATGTTTCAAGCACAACCAATGCAGAGGACACAAAACTCATCACCTCCCTCCATCCCTGGTAAGGACAACCCACAGCCAGCACTGCCCCTGCAGCCCAGTGCCCAGGGCACATGGAAACCTGGACCAAATCACACATCTGTGACGCATGGTGAAATAAAAACTTCTCAATCAAGATAATTTGCTGTAATTACCTCAAATTGAAGCACAGGAGGAAGGAAACGCAGCGTCACAGCATGATCACAGCAGAGCATGGTAAAGCACGACCGGTCACGCAAGGCATTCAACCCATCCCGCTGCCAACTGGCCAGCAGAGCACCAATACTGGCTCTGAAGGTGGGTTCCCACCACCAATAAATGCCAAAACGGCTCCCAGTGCTGTGACACAGCTCCTCCCCACCCTGCAGCACCACACTAGCCAGGCAAGATCGAACCCCTTCCCAGAAACTCCTCATCCTCACTTCACTCCCTGGAGGCTTCCATAGAATCATGGGATGCTTTGGGTCAGAAGGGACCTCAAAGCCCATCCAGTGCCACCCCTTACCATGGGCAGGGACACCTCCCACTGGATCAGGGGGCTCCAATCCCCATCCAACCTGTCCTGGAACACCTCCAGGGATGGAGCAGCCACCACTGCTCTGGGCAACCTGAGGGCAACAGATCTTTGGGAGCTTCGCCCCTCGCTGGCTCCCAAGCATTTAGGAATCGAAGTCTCTCCAGCTTCCAAGAGTTTCTGTGATCTTGAGTCACTGCCATTAGTAAACCCCAACTCAGTGGTTGTTGGAGTCCCAGGCTTTGCCAGGCTGGTTATGGGTTTGGTTCTGCAAATCACCTGCAGTCTTTGTCCTCAGGTGAGGAGCTGTGGGCAGGCTCTCTCTTTCCTGACCCTCGAGGAGTTTTACCAGCCCCAGAAAAGCAAAATTCCCTTTTTTTCCTGGCTGGGTTGATCAAAGGCTCAGATGAAGGAAGGATTCCCAGCGCTGTGGCATTTGGCCGTGCTCCAAGCAAAGACCTCCAGGCAGTGACTTACGGCCGCTTCACCCTTCTGG
Source organism: Geococcyx californianus (assembly GCA_013389885.1). Lineage (NCBI taxonomy): Eukaryota > Metazoa > Chordata > Aves > Cuculiformes > Neomorphidae > Geococcyx > Geococcyx californianus. The sequence goes on along the minus strand of VWPV01008447.1, from coordinate 5,911 downwards.
ATGAGTGAACCTTTTATCCTCAGCAATGGGAACAAACGCTGCTGCTCCGCTTGCTCTCCTCCAGCACTTCACAAAGACTCACAGCAGTCGCCGTTGGAGCTGGTGGATCTCATGCTGCCGCAGCAAAGTGGCTTCCCTGGTACCGTCCTCACCGGGAAAAGGAAATAATGCCCATGGCAGAGAGTTAGAACTGGATGAGCTTCGAGGTCCCTTCCAACCCAAACCATTCCATGACTCTACAATTCTTCCATCCCTGGTGACGGCTGATGGGTTCAACGTGGAAGAGACGAGTTAGGGGCAGAGCTTTTGCCACCCAGACCCAGCATGGACACAGCACAGTGGGGACATTCCCAAGGCTTTGCTGTAAACGTCACAACACAGGAGATGATAAATCAGCGCAGCACAGCATTCCTGGTCAGCCCACCACAGCCCCAGGGCAGTGGGACTGCTGGCACTGCTGCAGGTGAGGAGCGCCCAGATGCTGGCATCACCCAGCTGAGTCTGGGTGTTCTCCAGCCCAGTGAGCACACCCCAACCCCAAATGATGGCTTTGAAGAGAAGTTTCCAACACAAGCAGGGGATAAGAAGGAAATTGGGAGAACCAGGACTTGCTGAGGCAGAGGATGCTCTGAGCTCATTCCCTCTGGATGCCACCCTGACATCTCTTGGCTCATCTGGATCCTCAGCTCCAAGTCCAAGCTGCCTCCTCACAGCTCCTAAATCACACTGCACCTCAAACCAACACTCAGGAGCTGGACAGGGCCGAGGTGCACCTGGGATGGCGTGTTCAGCACTGGCAAAAAGCTGGGAGGCTCTGCAGGAGCCAAGACAGCACCTGTGTTCCCTTCATGTAGGGAATTATAGATTCATAGAATTACAGAATGGTTTGGGTCAGAAAGGACCTCACACTTCCACTCCCCTGCCATGGGCAGGGACACCTCCCACTGGATCAGGGGGCTCCAAGCCCCATCCAACCTGGCCTTGAACACCTCCAAGGATGGGGCAGCCACCACAGCTCTGGGCAACCTGGGCCAGGGCCTCCCCACCCTTATTGTGAAGCATTTCTTCCTAATGTCTAATCTAAATTTTCCCCCTTCCAATTTAAAGCCATCTTTTGATCCTTAAAGGACACAAATACTAATCTGACACGTGGTTTCCAGCTGTGGCACGCTCTGACACAGCCCCAAGACACCTTGTCCCTGCAGAGGGCAGGGGCTCCACAATGGATCCCGTTCCTCCTGTGAAGGACAGCGCTGCTTCAGCCTGTCCCCGTCCCTCTCAGCACCGGGTACCAGCCAGTACTGCTTGCAGTGGCTCTGCCATCTGCCCTCTGCGGAATAAAGATCCTCCCCAGCACAGCAAACCTTCAGGAGCTGGGATATGAGGACCTCTGGACCCCCTCCAGCAGCAGCACAGCCCCAGCTCTATGAGCGTCACCTCAGCTCACCCTGCCCACAGCTCGCAGCAGGTTCATCGCGCGAGGCACTCAGCAGAATTCACGGCGCTCTGCTACAGCAAACAAAGCTGCCCAGGAGAACAAACATGAAAGGCTGGCAGGAAGGATTCAACACCAAATTATGAGGTTCTTCCTGCTCCTGTGCCTGGGATGAGTCAGCCCAGCTTTCACAGCATCCTCAACGTTTCCTGCCCTTCACAAACTCAGTGTCCCTGGAGACCACATGTCCACATGGGGACCATCAAGGATTTGACTCCATCTCGGGCTCCCTCCTGAAGCCAAGCTTTGCACCAACCGTGCTGCGCCTGCTCTGGGTGCCGGGATCATCGAATCGTGGAATGGGTTGGGTTGGAAGGGATCTCCAAGCCCATCCAGTGCCACCCCCTGCCATGGGCAGGGACCCCTCCCACTGGATCAGGGGGCTCCAAGCACCACCCAACCTGGCCTGGAACACCTGCAGGGATGGGGCAGCCACCACTGCTCTGGGCAACCTGGGCCAGGGCCTCCCCACCCTCACAGCAAAACATTTCTCCCTAAAATCTCATCTCAATCTCCCCTCTTTCAGCACAAAACCTCATCCCATCCCTGCAATCCCTGATCAGGAGCCCCTCCCCTGTGTTCCTCCAGGCAAAGATGTGATGCGATGCCTGCCTAGGCTGGGGTGACCCCAGTGTGGAGGGTTTGGGTTCAGCTTGGGTCCAAGGCACCTTCAGAGCTGCAGGAGCTGCACCCAAGCCCCAGCCGTGGCTTTTCCCCCCACGTGTGGCATCAGGCAGCGCTGCTGTCACGCCGCTGTCACACGCCAGAGCGGCAGTGCGGTGACCCACATCGCAGCCGCCGCGGGCTGCACAGCGCTCGCTCCCTCCTGTACCAAGAAAGCTTTCCCAACACAGTTGCTGTTTTACGATCAACGTTCCTTCTTGCTCTCAATGCACATGGGGAACGTCCACAACCAGGAGCTCAACGAGGGGTCACACAGCGTCGACAGCAGCAGTTTTTACTGAACCTCCTCTCCAGGAACGTGCACAGCTTGCATTTTGGGCAATGCACACCCTGAACATGCCAATCCCTGCAAGCCCAGCCCTTTCATTCCCCATCTCATGGTTTGTTTTGACACAGAGGCGGCACCGAGGCAATCTGTGGTGATGTGTATTTGTAGGGCACTGGCATGGAGCAGTTGCTATAGGAACGAGCGGCTTCACCGTAAGCCTGGAGGATTATTTTGGGAGTTGTGATGCTATTTAATCTCGGTAAAATGGATCAGCAGCTCGCGGCCGTAAGCCTCTTCGGGTTTGTTTCGTAGCCTGGAGAGCAACATGAAACCTCAGCGCCCGGAGCAGCATCACACGAGGAGGCCATGAAGGCAGAAGCTCCCTAAGAACTTCCCTTAGCTAGATACTCCCCAGCAGTTGCAATTTCTCTGGAGCTGGTGCCAAAGCTGCTGGCTGGAGGCACAAGGCAGGTGCCTCCTTGTGTTGCCAACACACCAGGGCTTTGCATTGAGCTCCTGGGGGGACGCAGTGACCAGGTGCCCCTTCGAGGCACTGGCACACAGCACACCCATCCCACAATCACTGGAGAGAGCTGGAGCCATCCCAGGGTGCCGCTGCTCACAGTGGGGTTGTTCGGATGCTGCCACTCACGGCTGGGGTGTTTGGGTGCTGCCCTCAGACAGGCACAGTTGGGAAGAGTCCTCTCAGGGCACAGGGGGTAGAGGAGGAGGAGGCAGCAATAGGATGGATGGGGTCAGCGTTAGACCAGTGTCCAGCTGCGACGTCTCCAGCCCAGAGCTCCCCAGCCTTCTCACAAGGGACAGAGGTGAAACAGGGGCTGGCTCTTCTCTCTAGTGACCAATGCCAGGATCCAAGGGAATGGCAGGAAGATGCCAGGGGAGGGTTAGGTTGGACATGAGGAAAAGGTTCTTCCCCCAGAGGGTGGTGGAGCACTGGAACAGCTCCCAAGGAAGCAGGCACAGCCTGACAATATTCCAGCAGCCTTTGACCAACACCCTCAGCCCCATGGGGTGAATGTTGGGGTGTCCTGTGAAGGGACAGGAGTTGGACTCAATGATCCTTTTGGGCCCCTTCCAACTTGGGTAATTCTATGATTCTATGAGCTCTGTGTCACCGCAGTGCAGCTGGGACGGGCAGTTAATACCAGCAGAGCTCTCAGACCCTCTCCTACAGGTCCAGCACAGATCTCCTCCTCTTCCTACATTCCACACCTTCATTCTCCACCTTGGGAGCAGAAGAGCCTCCCTTCTCGGGTATCCTCCTTTCAGAAGTCCTCACCTTTCCTACCTCACCTTGAATTTCCCCCTGCAACCTAAGCCCGCGGCTTCACTGGAGCCTCTGGAGCCTCTCACGGGCAGCGCTCACCCTGTGCAAGAAGTCCCACCTGGCTTTCTGCTGGTAGGAAGGGGGAATGAGCAGGTGAGGGGGTTGAAGCACAAGATCAATATTGCAGGAGTGAAGCCAAGTCAGA
>VWPV01008446.1:0-13146 GCA_013389885.1 Geococcyx californianus | reverse complement strand
GTCAACTCAGAAGAGAACTATTTAGAAGGTTATCTTAGTTGATTTTATTACTTTTTTAATATACTGCTACAGGTGAGAGAGAATCTGACATTTGCAAATACATGAAATGGGAGTGGTTGTTCAGAGACACGTAAGGGTGTGAGTCCAGCATCCTCAGAGAAGAAACAATATTATGCCACACCTCAGACTATAACTTAGGATGTGTTTTGCAATATTGTGTTTTAGTTTCTTTAGTGAAGGACACTGAAGACCTGAGAGGCAATAAATGCTTACACACTTGGTAATTATGTGGGATTTTTTTGATTTTTCTTTTTTAATGCATTAAGTGGAGAAACCCACTTATACTGTCAAATCTTCAACACTTTTAGAAATTTCAGGTTGTACCCTACTAAACCTTGAACACTTCAGCTGGATTTGTTCCTTTTTCTTCTTCGCTCTCCTATATGATATTATATCACTGATCAAGAAATTGGACTTGTCTGCCAAAGGATGTTTAGGGAAGTTAANAGTGGAGAAACCCACTTATACTGTCAAATCTTCAACACTTTTAGAAATTTCAGGTTGTACCCTACTAAACCTTGAACACTTCAGCTGGATTTGTTCCTTTTTCTTCTTCGCTCTCCTATATGATATTATATCACTGATCAAGAAATTGGACTTGTCTGCCAAAGGATGTTTAGGGAAGTTAAAGTGAATTAACTGAAAGTGTGAACTGAACTGCATCATTTTGCACTACTGTTTATTTTATATGAAGATTGACTCAGCTAAAGTGACTCAAGGCCACTTTTCTGAAAGAAAATGTTCACAGAGATATAATGCAATGAAGTCTAAATTCACACCTTCAGTTAATTCCTCCTGATTTCCCCAGTGTCTCTGTTTAGAAAAATATCCTGGAGGCACACCAGTCATTGAATTAGTTACACCATCTTTACTATTATACAAAATTGGCCAAATGCCTGGAACTTCTGGTCTCTGATTTTCTCTTTCATCCAGAATTTTTCCTTCTAATCCTTCAGATAAGTAAAGTCCAGATGTTTTTTGCTGTTCAATAAAGCAACCAGGAAGCACCCTTAGGGGTTCAGTCTTGCAGAAAATATTAAGTTTGGTCCATGTAATATCAAAACCATAGATATAACTTGTCTTGGGATTGCTAATAAAATACTAATTACTGCATAGTACCTTATAGTTTCCTAGTTCTTTCATGCCTCTAAATGGAATAGGGTCCTGAATTACCACATTCTATATAATTGACTTGTATTTCTAGAGCGTGCAGGGCATGAAGTAGTTACATTTCTTACTCCATTGATAAGATTGGCTATTTGTTCTACAATCATAAGTGCAGATTATACAACACACACACAACAATATGGAATCCAAGTCACTATTTTCTCAAAAGTTCCTACTCTTTATAATGATTTATCATTTACTTGATTTGAAAAATGAAATGCTTTTGGAAATAAAATTGAAAAAAAAAACGTGGTTTTAATACCATTACAGCATTACATTCACTTCTTAACTCTCCTCCTCAGACATCCTCATGTATCTTTAGCTGAATATAGACTGCATTTCTTGATACATTTCTTGAATAAATACTTAGATTATCTGTCACTCCTAAGAATTTATAACCCAGACTTGTGTTTATCAGTGAAAAACAGTAGCTCTTTTGATACTACAAGGCATATTTATTAAAAAGGAAGAAAGAAATTCCATTACCACTATGGCGGTGCCACAAATTTCTTCATCCTTTTTCTGCACAGTTTTTCTCCTGGTTCACTTATGCATTAGCAAACAACACTTAAGGAAACAGTACTTAATTATCAGAATTTCTTATTTATCTCTAATGTACTTTTATTTAATGCTGACTAATTACAGTATTTCCTTTGAACCATGTCTTAATCATATTTATGCATTATGTCATGACTGCAGAAAGGGTGTAATTTGGTGACTTTCTGAGTTGGAGGAATACTCTGGAAAATGTATGTGTCTACCTGAATTGTACGAGTCATTGCCTGTGGTCCAGAGTTGGCCAAGGCATGGTGCCCAAGATCGCGGGGAGGAATAGGTAATTTTTCATCTCTTCCTTTCTTCCCATTCCTCTGAAAAACAGACGGACTCTGAGTGTAAAGCAGACTATTACATTGAGTGGCAGAATCTCCATGCTACGCTGAAGGTCTTTTCTCATATCATTACTGCCAAAGAGGCCTGAGAAGCAGCCTTACACCTACCACACGTCTGACTGTCCATAGGCAGGGCTTTCTTCCTAGCTCCTTTGTGCACAGCAGTGTGCGGTACACACAGCTCTGAGCAGCAGAGCACTGCCTTCAGGGACACTTCATGGTATTGTTTTGGACAGCTCTGGAATTTCTGCCTCTAATTTCGAGGCATCATTCTGATTTGATACAAGTATAAATACCTACACAGGAGAAAAGGAAAGATCCCTTGTTTCTAGCAAGTAAGAGCCTTACAGCACTGTATTAAGTTTGCACATCCAGGTTTTGATGGGCTACAGGGGTGGCTTCTATTAGAAGTTGCCATTACAGAAGTTTCCCCCATATCCAACAGAGCCAATGCCAGCCGGCTCCAAGATGGACCCATTGGCTGGCCAAGGCTGAGCAAGTCAGTGATGGTACGTGCTCTTCTGGGATGACAGAAGGGGAAAAAAAGTTACTGCACAACAGCAATTACTGCTGGAGAGAGTAGTGAGAATATGTGAGAAAAACAGCTCTGTAGACACTGAGGTCAGTGAAGAAGGAGGAAGAAGAGGTGGTTCAGGTGAGGAAACAGAGATTCTCCTGCAGCTTGTGGTGAAGATCACGGTGAGGAAGGCTGTCCCTGTGCTGCCCATGGAAGTTCAGAGTGGGACAGATATACACCTGCAGCCCATTGAGGATTCAACGTCAGAGCAGGTGGATGTCCAAATGAAGCTGTGACTCCATGGGAAGCCCACACTGGAGCAGGGTCATTGCAGGACCTGTGGTGAGAGGAGCCCACCCTGGAGCAAGTTTGCTGGCAGGGTTTGTGACCCCTGTAGGGAATTCATGCTGGAACAGTCTGTTCTGGAAGACTGCACCCTGTGGAAAGGATCCGTGCTGAAGCAGTTCATGAAGAACATTAAACCATGGGAAGAACTCATGTTGGAGAAGTTCATGGAGGACTGTCTCCAGTGGGATGGATCCCACACTGAAGCAGAGGAAAAGTGTGAGGAGTCCTCACCTTGAGGAGGAAGTAGTGGCAGAAGCAAAATGTGATAAACTGACTGCAACACCCTTCCCCATTCCCCTGCGCTGCTGGCAGGGAGGCAGTAAATTTGGGAGTAAAGTTAAGGCTGAGAAGATGGAAGGGGTGTGGGGATGGTGTTGAATTTGGCTTTATTTCTCTTTATCTTACCCTGATTTGACTGGTAATAAATTAAACAAATTTCCCTAAGTGGATTCTGCTTTGTTTGTGATGGTAATTGGTGACTGATCTCTCCCTGTCCTTATCCCGATCCACAAATATATAGTTATATTTTCTTTCCACTGTTCAGCTGAGGAGAGGAATGATAGAGTGGCTTCGGTGGCCACCTGGCATTCAGCCTGTGTCAGCCCATCATAGACATGTACCTTACTGTCTTGTTGGTATTACTTGCAGTGTACTTATTTCAGATATTATACGTAGGCAAATGTAATGAATAATGCAATTCCATTGTATTCTGGTTCCTTCCCTCTGAGCCAAAAAACATCACAGTGGGTTTCAGTGTTTAATTTATCTTAATTTTTTATGAGTCATATCCTTAGTGTCTCATTGCCATACTGTTCTATAACCACTGGTCATTTTTTAATTAGTTGAAAATTGAAGCAGGTACCAGCAGAGCAAAAAAATTTAGAGCAATTTTCCCTTTAACTTCTGCCTGACAATGTTCAGCTGTTCTACATCTGAAAATAATACTTCATTGGTTTTGGTTCTTACAATTAAATCAATTTTCAAGTGTGCATATCAGATCATTCAGGATTAACTGTACAACCGCCACCAATACATTCTCTGAAAATCTTTGCATTACACACAGAGCCCAGCTATTATGAAGTCAAAACACTCATGTGCATGGTTAGCTTTACATATTTGAATAATATTCCAAAAGCCTAGGAAAAGTCATGTAAATAACTTCAAGAACAAGCAAAGGGAAAAACCCAAACAGATCTACTACTGGGTATTGAAGGTACATGGAAATTAGGAAGATAAGTGGTTTCACAGAAATGGTATTTCAAACTCTCAAGCTGTATAATAATAAATTTCCTGGGTTGAAAAAGAAACTGACTATCCAATATCTTTCCGAGGCCATTAGTGACAACAAAAGAGTCTTTAAAAAGCAGAAAATGTTAAAAATCCCAAAGGCTGAAACTTAATGCTAGGAGGCAACAATGAAATTTCAGCAGTTTAGCCAAGGTGATAATTTGAATTCTTTTATCAATGACGGAGTCTTTTTAAAATTATCTTTCTACTTAGGCAGAACTTCGGGCCATATGTCCAAAACTACTGGTTGAAAATACAGGGGTTTGGTTTTAATTCAATGTTATTTTTCTTGTGTTTCATAATGAAGAACACATCACGTAAGCATTACGTTCTCTTTAAAATATTTCTATATTTTCTCTCATTGAATTTCTTCCAAACTTTTAATGATAATTTTAACAAGAACATTTCTAAACCAAATTAAATTTTAAAAATAAAGACCTGAGATATGCAGCTTCTTCTTTTGGATTAACAAAGAAGAAATTCACATCTAGCATGCTATAATCCCTTTATTCTCTGATTCCATTCTGGTATCCCTAATAAAGTGCTCTTTCCATTTCTGGAACATCACCATAATGAATGATTATACCTTACAGTTCCTCTGGTGATGATGCAAAAGTGTATTCAGGATACACATTTCTTTGACGGCCTTACTACTGAAAGGGAGCAGATTCAGCTAAAACCATGTAGCCGTGATTTCCTTAACAGGAAATGTATGGGAGAGGTACTAAGTCACTTTATGGAGAAGAAATATTTGAGTAGAAGTTTTTTCACCCTCTAGGATTGCCCGTATTATTCTGAGAGCGTATCTACCTGTCCAAAAGAGTCTGAAGCTAGGCAGGCTCTAAAGGAAATAGAAGTCAATATCCCTTTCCTTTTAACCTTTTCCCTTGCCTGTATATTGCCTACAAAGGTTTTTCTCGGTGTTTTGAAACACAAAATACATGCACAGGTATGTGTTATTTGAATACAGTTTGTTACATTACGGTATAATTTTCAATGTTATCACTCACTGATTTTACCACAGAGTTTTGTTTGTTTTTTTTTATTCTCCTCCTCTTTGGATAACCAGTGGAACTGCCAGCTTCTGTTTGCAGTTCTCTAGCAAATAAACAGTGGCATGCAAAACCTAAAAAATCTCAACAAAGCAACAGATCCCTAAGACTTCTAATTTTCTTTAGTTAAGCATCAGTAAAACTGTGTCAAGTGATTTTATTTGTTCCTGCAGTAAAGAAGCTGGGAGGCATCAAAAGCCCCAGCAAGACCCTATTTAGAAACAAAACTGGATGGCAGCCCACCATCCCTCAAGAATTTTTTTTTTCCCTTTTTACCACCCTCTTTTCAGAGACACCACCAGGGTAGACACTTGTGTGAAGCTGCTGTGGAAGGAGGAAACAGAGAATGGGTTGGTGGAAAGCCACAGGGTAGTTCTATTGTCAATAAAGAAACTGAAAAAGGCTCCTTTTTTCTCTGGGACCTCAGAAAAAAAACAAAGCATCATTTGTACAGATTTGTCTAGTCTTTTTTTTCTCTTTTTCCTTACCTGTTTTCTACCTGAATGTTCACAAACCGCAGCTGGGTGATTTACAAGGATGGATTCTGCCCGTGTGTATACCGGCTTGCCTACTTCCATCTGAGCTTTGGAGAATAATTGCTCGCTTTCTACAAATATTTCAAAGTGTGGTCAAAAGCACAAATGCAGATAATGTGTTTGTGGCCTTTATTTGATTTTGTAATAATTTTTAGGTTGGCATTTTGTTTGCAATTGAATTTGTTGCCTTTATATATTTCATTAAAAACCAAAACCTTCTCCCTCTTTTAACAAAATGTCATTAGCTCACTGACACACCTATATATCACCAGTAAAGGAAGAACGGATGAACTATGGCAACACGTGAACAAGGCACGCATTTGAGAACAAATTTTACTTCTGGTTGGTAAGTATGCACAGGCTGGTTTTTTTCACAACCTTAATATCATATATTTTTCAGGTAGACAGACATTGCAATATAATTCTTTTCACCATATTTTCTGCAAGTTTTCTCAAGCATATTTGAAACAATTCTATGTTCTTCCCTCTTCTGCAAGTTAGTTCCCAATTTTAAGCACTTTTTCTTAACTTTATCCCTAAAGAATTGTGTAGCAATGTGGATAGACCAAGTATTGCATCATACCCATTTAGAACACTCCCCATGTGTTTTAAAAGTGGAGGAAGATATCCTGCCTCTAATGTGCAACAGCTACTCTGTACTGAGTTCCTATGTTGCTACCGTAAATTCCCTGTCCCTTAAATTTTTGTAAAAAACTCAAGTCATTTTACTCTATCTTAAAATCTGAAGTTTTATTTCTTGTATATCTATCATATATTCTGTTTACTTTAGGGATTAAATGTTTGAGATTAAATAGACTGGAACAGAACTGCTATAATTTGTGTTACTACAAGTGTGAGTCTTTGGTAGGTGGTGTTACAATATGTAGGATTTAGGTGCAATTATGATGTGATTAGAAATATCAAAGTGTCTTTGCCAAAGGCAAAAATTACAGTTACCCTTCTCATACAGAACAAATACATGCTATCTGCACTACAACAGTTGTGGATATTCTTTTTTTCCTTCCATGACACTGAAATTTATCAATTATATCAGTTTTCCTAATTATTATTCAATTACACGATTTTCCTCCAAATGTACTTGCAGTTTAAAAAGAAAAAAAAAGTTATTTTCTACTAATGTACCTTTCACTGGTTTTGGCTAGCCTTATCTAAGTAACTTTATAAGTTATGATACAGCCACATGAATTTTCAATAGAATTACAAAAAATAAGGGTGAAAGGCATCCTGTAAGCCTATCTAGTCCAACCTTCTGTTGCATGGCAGAATCAATTAATTTGAAATTATTCCCAGCGTATTTGTCCAATTGCTTTAAAGTACTGGTTAAACTTTTGGATTGTTCCTATTCTTCACTGTCCTTACTGTTGTATTTTATGCTGAGCTAAATGGTTTAAATCTGCTTTATGTAATATTGTGCTGCCTAACGATCATCTCTCATCATAATCACAGTGGAGAGAAAACGTGCTCCTTTCCTATTTGTAGATAACATTGAGATATTGGAAGACTTCAAACATTCTGTAGCTTTTTATTCTCTAAATGGAACAACCACTTCTTTCAGCTTTTCCTCATAGGTCATGTTTTCAAAATTTGCAATAAATTTCAATGCTCTGTTCTGTACATTTTCCAATGGCATTTCTTCAACATGATATCCCAATGGGGACAAACCACTCCAGCTATTATTAGTACTGTAGTACTATGTAAAATAGGGATGCTATGCTGGATGCATTACAAATGACATTCCTTTAGCCAATTACTAAAATATTTGGTTTAATAGCAGTCTGAGATTCACATTCAGTTTGTAATCCACAGTAATCAAGATACTTTTCTCAGGAACTAATAATACTTAACAGCAAATACCCAGCCTGCTTTTTTTTGCAATTGATGATTTCTATCAGGTCAGAACTCTGCACGTAATTTTTAAAAAAACCAAAATAAAACAGAATTTATTATTATTATTATTATTATAGTAAACTAAGATACTTGGAATTACAAGTCCATCTTCCAAAAGAGTTGTAGCTACTCTTCACTTGTAACTGCTGAACAGTTCAGAGAACATACTATTTATTCTGTTGATCCTTGTTGAAATAAAGAATAGCACCAAAATCAGAGAAGACCAATGAAAACCTTCCGGTGGAACAGCTAGAAATTGATTCCTGCTGTCTTGGTCCAGTTACCTCATCAATTTACAAACACCTTAGAGCACCTGCTTCTCTAACTGACTTGGAAACCCCTTAGACAAAAAGAGGGTTAGTGAAGAAGCAGTATGATATAACTTAATCATTATGATGACATCTTGCCATGGATGTTTAACTTCCGTATCAACATTGACTCCTTCATTGGGGTATAAAAATAAATTTAATTTAAAACAGCACAGTGCATTTCACTAGTTGGCAAAGAAGCCAGAAGACCTTTTTCTAACTTTATACTGATCTGAAAGGAGTACAAGTACATCCTGCTTAGCATCCAGATATTACCATAATTATAACAGATTCCAGAAGTGGATAATGAAAATACACTAATGAGAGAACATGGCGCAGAAAAGTACTCCACGTTACAGCTGGGTCATCAGGTTATACAGTACAATTTTTATACATGATGGCTTAGAATATAACTGAAATGAAACAGTAGAATAAGACTATCAGATGTCTCAAAAAAAGTGGAAAGATCAAGTCTAGTTTTCCATGGCTGTTTCACACAGCTGACACTAAGATGATAAGTGAAAATAGAAGCAGTCAGCTGAACTAACGGGCATGAAATAACTCTGAAAAAAAGAGTGGATTATTTTTATCCTCTATTTTGATATGTAGGACTGGTTTGCTGCCTGCCCCAAGTGCATTGCTGTTGAATAATTGAGATTACTCAAACTGAAGCAGAGATTCACAGTACAGGATGGATGGTGACACCGTGTGGGTTCTCTGAAAGCACAAGAGCAATATGAAAAAAATCCTTCTTATCCTTCTCAGTCCATTTGCCTTTAAAAGCTCACAAGAAGTATTGTGATCCTGTCACATATTCAAAGAATAATGTTAACTTTGTCATAGAGGTTCTGCAAATTTAAAAATTCAATTTTCTTTTAAGAAGTTCACATCTCATAATTAGAAAATTACATGAAGAATAATTATGAGCAGAATAATATTCACAAGCTATCAAAGTTTATGAATGCAGAGATATACTTACAAGAAAAGTGTAGATGAGAAAGCAGAGTTTGACATTGGTAGTTAGTTTTGAGGGAGTTTGAAATACATTGCTTATATCTTTAGACACCATCTCGTGTGTAACAGAGCCAACGCCGGTTCTGTTATGGTACGAAGCTGCTTAAGGACAGTTCAAAAGGCTAACAAATTTTCATTTTAAATGTAATTTGTTAATTGAGATATTTCCTTCTCCAAGCACTGCAATGCAGAAAATACACGACTAACAGCTCTGCTTTTCGAGAACCCTTTGCTAAAGAAACCAACCATCAAAGCAGCATGGGTGATGATTTTGGGAAAGCTACAAGTGCTCTGCCCTGCCAGAGACCTTCAAATGCAATCACAGCCTCAGCATCCACAGCCACTGGAGAGGAATGCCCCATAAAGAGCTGAAAAATTACTTCTATGACAGCCTGTGAAACTTAATCTCTGCAGTCCAAAAACCTGATCATGTACACAGAGAACCCTGACTGTCATGGGTTGTCTAATATAACTCCACTTTTCATTCTATTCCTGCATCAGACTTCACACATCTCGTGTTGCACCTTTTACTACTCTGTGTGCCAGTGCGGTGAGGTGGAGACCTCTTTTATTCTGTAATTGTATGCTCTGTAGCATCAAGGAATCTCAGGCTTGATTATGGCTCTAAGGTGCTGCTGTAGCAGAAGTAATTATGCAGTAGAATAGGAGAATGGAATGATCTTAGAGCTTTATCTCTGCCTACAGCCACAGATCCAAATTGGAAAAAGCTATTCATTACATCTGCTGAGTTATCAATTGCCAAGTCTTCTGCAGAAGGCTGGTAATAATAACAATTCTCATTTTACTTTGGGAAAGTTAAGGACAGTGAATAAGACCTGAAAGGTATGTTTTGGAGGGATATGTTGCTTTGCTTAGTTTTTGCATGCACAGGTGAAGCCTCCATATATTCATAAAATCATAGAATTGTTTAGGTTGGAAAATATCACTGAGTCCAATTGTAAACCTAACACTGCTCACCGCTAAACCATGTCCCTAGGCACCACATCTACACAGGGATAGTGACTCTATCACTTCCCTGGGCAGCCTGTTCCAATGCTTGACAGCCCTATCATGAAGTAATATTTCTTGATATCTAATCTAAACCTTCCCTGGCATATTCTGAGGCCATTTCCTCTCATCCTATCACTTGTTAGTTGGCAGAAGAGACCAACATCCACCTTGCTACAATCTCTTTTCAGGTAGTTGTAAAGAGTGATAAGGCCTCCTCTCAGCCTCCTTCTCTCCAGAATAAACAAACCCAGGTTCTTCAGCCACTCCTCAAAAGCTGTATTCTTCAGACCCAAGAGCTTTGTTTCCTTCTTTGCACATGCTCCAGCATCTCAATGTTTTCTTGTAGTGAGGGGCCCAAAACTGGAGTGTGGAGTACAGGGGTATGATCACTTCTCTAGTCTTGCCGGCCACACTATTTTTGATACAAGCCAGAACGCTATTGGCCTTCTTGGCCACCTGGGCACACTGCTGGTGCATATTCAGCCAGCTAATGTCCAACACCTCCAGGTCCTTTTCCACCGTGCAGCTTTCCAGCCATTTGTCCCTAAGTCTACAGTGTTACATGGGATTGTGACCCAAGTGCAGGACCTGACACTTAGCCCTGTTGAACTCCATACAGCTGGCCCCTGCCATCCATCCAGCCTGTCCACATCCCTCTGGGTTGCCTTCCTTCCCTCAAGTGAATCAACACTAGCAGCTAACTTCATGTTAGCTGCAAACTTACTGAGGGTGCATTCAATCCCTTTGTACAGATCATTGATAACAATATTAAACAGAACTGACCCCAACACTGAGCCCTGGGGAACACCATCTGTGACATGTCCCTCACCAGATTTAACTCCATTCACCACAACTGGCCATCAAGCCATTTTTTACCCAGCGAAGAGTATATCTGGCCAAGACACAAGCAGACAAAATTAATTAACTACATGCACAGAAAATGGAATACAATACCTTTGATTGCACTTTTGAGTACAGCAGTCTAACCATTTCATTGCTATCTCAAGTTCTGTTCTTTACATATAGAAAACACATCAGTAACCAAGCCTCGTACGTTATTTCCTGAAATCTGAGAAAAGTGCTTTGAGGTGGTTCTCCCATCCAGGCGTTGATGTTAGCTAAATTAAAAGCCTTTTTGATAAAGATAAATAAATCCTACTGTTATATATTTCCTACAGTAAACTGCATTCATTCTGAGTGAGACTACAGCTGGCATGTTGTAAACTAATAATGCATAATCAAAAAAATGCAAGTGTGGTTTTAGACTTATCTTGCAAAACTGTGTCCTGAAGTGACTTAGAAACAAGGCTGTTGAAATGAGCAACATTACTTTTCTGCAATCATTTCAGTCCTCACAGAGCTTTAAGGCCTTATGGGTTTTGTAAGAATCTTGAAGAGATGACAGAAAGGCAAAAATCTCTCTAAAATTTGCATGTAAAATTTTACCTGTAGAGAATATATTCATAATATTGGTGGTTTGTTAGCATAGGAAGAAAATGCTCAGAATTTGGAGTAAACCCTTCAAGTTTAAAAAACAGTTATTGTCATTTAAAAATACAGCATAGATGAGTCTACAGAATTATCTTCCACTTCACATTAAGTCCAGTGTACTTTTTATACAACATTATTAGTACAGAGCAAAAGTACTACTCAGTATTTCAAGCCATTTACATTTGGTAGATGCAAAAGCAAGAAATCTACCTTATAATATGCCATACAACCCCAGTTGATTACCTAATGAAAACACAAAGTAATGAAAGGCTAAGTTGCAGGAAAAAAAAAAATCACAGATGGAAAAATGAGAATTTCAGGAAATGACAGAAGCCATACAGGACAGATACACTTCAAGAACTGTCTTCAGAGAATTAACAAACCCCCCAAATATACCTGCAGTTTAAAAGGAGATCTTGGACAATTAATATTTCCCAGTTGTCAAACCCTGACACTGGTATAGTTCAAATCAAAAATGGTCAAGGTTTCTCCCCCAACACACTTTTTCATAATAAAAGAAAAATTAATAAAGAACAGGGATGAACGCAGAAGAGATAAACAAGACAAAAGTATAAAGCAATTCAGTTATTTTGTATTAAAGGAAAAAAGATGTTTGAGTAGCATAATGTTGTACTACATAACTGTTACACCTGTGCTTTGGCTGTACACTCGTATTACTGTGATGAAATGGTCAAGGTTAGATGGACCCCAGTTCTTGTATAAATGTCACTCTGTATGACTCCAGTAGTTTTGTAACATTTTCTTATTTTGTCTTCTTTATGTATCTACGATTAGGTTATGTTTAATATAGTAAAATGTTATCCAAAAGTTTGTGTAAGGGCTGGAATATAGAAGCTCATGTTTCTCATTTGTTGACTCAGAGCTGACGTTTCTGCACTACTAATCTTATGACGTTTATTTATTTATTTATCTATTATTAAAAAGTCTGGAGCCTGGCCATACTAAAATCGAAATGGTTGATTCCCATATTTGGCACAAAACTGGAACTCCAGCCAAATGTATGGAAGAGTTTTTCTGAAATGGAGCTTGATTTCAATCATATGTGAGTGAATGATGCTGAAAGATGCTCTTTTCAAGTCTGTCCCCAGGTCATAAGAAACACATTTGGAGTTTTATGGAGATATCTCATTATTATCTCTCTCAAAGCCTCATCATTTGAAGGACAAATCTATCTTGGCCAAACTGGTACTAAAAGGAAGATGTTCATTTAGTCTAACTTACTCTTTTTTCTTCTTAACACAAGGCAGAAGGACCGTTGTTTCCATAGTTACTATGATATTTCCTTTGAACATCTTCCAGAATACTTTTATCTCTTCCACATGCACTGACATACAGTCCTATGAAGTTTGTATGTATTTGTGAAACACATTGTGCTTCATTACTAATTTTTTGAAGGATATAACAGAGGAAATTTATCCCATTTTTAAAGTGAAATTTCTGACTTGCTTAGTTTTTTTTTTTTTAATATTTAGTGATGCATTACTATTAATTACCTTCAGAATATTACAAGTAAAAATCACATTAATAACATTTATT
>VWPV01008445.1:0-38399 GCA_013389885.1 Geococcyx californianus | reverse complement strand
GATTACAAATATTTTTTTTCAAAGGTTTCGCTCATTCATTTTTGACATAATATATAACAAAAATATTTTCATTGATTCATATTATATTAAATGTATCGGCAGGAATTATTGTAAAAAATCACAGACAAAGGAGATACACATGGAGAGAGCACAGAACCTTCTTCTCAAGATGGCAAAATTTGGCTTTTATCTACTTATTTGGGCATGTATACAAAGCAGTGCCCGTTTTGCAGCCATAACCTCTCACAATTTAAAAAGCAGCCCAGCAGATCTACACATTCTTGATGTTTTGGAGAAATCAAGGGACATGCAAGGAGGTTTAAATCCTAAATATTTGACTTCTTGTACTCATTTTACAGTTTTCACTAAATGCAGTACAAATCTGTTAAGCTGGTTTCACGTCCCTCACATAACTCCATATAGTTATTCGCATACAAATTTTTTTCTAAAATTCTATATATGAATGGCATTCATGTGAGTTTGGAAGATAGCCAAGATTTAAATCAGGTGTAAACTGAAAATTGTGTTTAGTTCATAGGAGGAGCATTTTACTGTTACAGTGTTCAAATTAGAAACAGATAAACATAATTTATCTCCATTTCTGCCCTACATCAACAACACAAAAATCACAAGCCTAAGCTCAGTACAGATGTATTATGAGAAAGACAGAAATCATATTTATGGAAAGCAAAATAGCACCGAATTCTTTGGTTTAGTTCTCTCCCTTGAAGAAAACTTAAGGAAGTCTATCTTCACTCTTAAACTCCTAAATTTCAGCTTTACTGATGTGGTGGTCCCTGCTCATAAACAAATAATTTCAGCATGAAGCTCATGAAACAATATTGTTCTCATTGTACTTATTCCTAACAACTTCTTGTCAAACACAATTGAATTAATGGCACATAAAAGGGGACGAGTCACTACAAACTCCTTAAACAAGGCCTTTTTCAGAACAACTTAAGGCATAACATTTTCTGATCCTGTAAGCCAGCTTCTTATGGCTTGTCGACTTCAATAATAGCATACAGGACATCAGTTTTAACATTAACTTTAAGGTGTGTTGCACTTTACCTACGTACAACTATATATTATTTTTCTTAGAAGCAGAAAAGTAACCCTAGCATGCTCTACAACTGCAGGAGCATAGAAACAGAGCCAAAGTTAGTATGTCATTAAGCTCTTCTACATATGACTTTGGCTTTGTTTGTTTGTGGGGGAGGGAAGGGGATTTTGTTTCTGCTGGGCTGTTTCTTGGTTTTGTATTTTTTAGAAGACATGGATATTTTCAGAAACCAAACTTAATTGTTTGCACTACCAATCTGAGCTATGCACATACAGCAAAACAGTACAATGGAACAGAGTAGATCAATGGATCCAATTCACTGATCTGTATGCACGGGTGGTCCAGTATTACCACTTGTTTGCAAACTGGCTTTCTTACATAACTGAAAAGACTACACAACTCAACACAAAGGGAAAGCTGGATCAATATGAATACATGACCTTACTTTTCTATAATTTGAAAAGTAAAAGCAAATCACCTAACTTCTTTAAAAAGTGAGCAAATCAACTGACACCAAATGCTTCCATTTCTGATGCTGGCTCTTGAGTATGCCCAAAATAATAAACTGGAAAAAAAAAAAATTTAAAAAAAGAAAATTCACATCTGCAGGCTAAGAGACTAAAGAGAAGTGTTTGAAACCAACCTTCAACCCAAGGGTGGTGTTCTTGAAGGCTGGAACTTTTCCAACAGACTTTCTTTTTCATTCAGCAACTCCTGGAAGGAACAAAGCTCTGGATCTTCAAGAAAGCTTCTTTCTTTCCATCACCTGCAAACACTGCTGCACCTTGCAGGGAAGGTCTCTGCTCCTCCTCAGTTTCCTGCTCACCAGCCTTCTTCTACCTGCTCCTCCCTTCTTCTACTCTATCCTTGCTGCAGCCCAGTGCCTCATAAAAACTTCTATCACCTGTATATACTTAGTCATTCTCTGTGGAAGAGCAATCTTCCCTTGCCCTGCAAAAGCTCACCAGCAACCAAGGATGCAGAACAAGATCAACAGGTAGCTCTTCCCCCCTGGAGGCACACTCTCATCTAAAAAAAAAGTCTCACCTGCGGTAGATTAACAAACTCACTAAACAGTTCTGCAATCCACAGAAGAACTGAAGAATGCTAAAGATGAAGGCAATCACCAGTACTTTTATGACTTTTCATTGGTGATAAATTTGAATAATAATAAAAAATATATCTAAAATGTGACAAAATCTTCCATACTATAATCTAACAAATTTCTGTAGCATCCAAGGAAAGGAGTCAATTTAGAATATGCTCACACTCTAGAAGAATCATTAATACTTGACTGCCCTCAAAAATAGCTATAGTTACAGACGGTAGACTTATGTTCCAACAGGCATTACTTAACACGGTATGCATGGTATAATGAATGGTAGAAATTAGCATGTCTTAAAAATGTGCATCTGTCATAAACACTTCATCATAAAAAAGCATTTGCACACACATTCAGGCACTGGAATGACTACTGTTTTTTTTGTGGTAATTGAGAAAATAAAGATCCAGAGGAACTTCTGGAAAAGCCCATGGGCACAGAAGTGGAAGCTACTTCACTTTTTAAACTCTGAAACAGTAGTCCTGGTTTATCCCTTTATTAGAAAGATGACATTCTGCTCTGGATTGTCTTAATCACTACAAAACCTTAAACATATCTGTTTACCCTTGGTGCACTTGTGATGAAAAAGAAGAGCTTTGGCTTTAATTTTAGCACTGAGCATACATTTTGACTACAGTATATTAATCAAGCAAACAGTCTAAGATCAGATGTTCTATGTATTGTCTGAGGAGCCACAGGAAGATTCTGAGGTCAGGGTCAGATTAAGGAACAGATATGATAGGCCACAATCTAGTGAATCCCTTTTCTGTGATTATATATCATTAAGAGCTTTTAAATAATGAACTCAATTAGTTCTGCAATCCATCTCCATGTGTGACTCAGTGAGCCCTTGAGAGTAAAGAAAGAATTGCATGATCTGAGAGGAATCAGCTCTTTCAGATGTGGTTTCTGAAGCCTTAAACTAATCATTACATTATTTCTTCTATCATAATATTTAAGCACTTTTGGAAAATTTTTTTTTTACAATGAAGACAGTTTATACTCCGAAGTCTCAGTCTAAAGCAATCTGAAAACATTAAATCATTATAAGGGCAGAAGTGAAGGATTAAAGCAGGTGCAACAAGAAGACAGACATAAAACTGCCCTGTACTTCCTCAATATATCTCATCTCTGCAAGTCATATCTGTTTACTTTCCTAACAAATAAATTTTTACTGTGGCAGCTTTCACCCTTCAGAGATAGGACAGACATAGAAAGACAGGCTGGATTCAGCCATGCATCAGTGACATCAACCAAGTTCTAAACAGAGAATTTTCAGTGGACTAAAGCAGAAGTAACAGTTTTGAATTTTTACACTGAGGCTGACTTTGCAGTTCCGGAAGTCAATAAAATATGTTTGACTTGAAACCTGAGTGGATTTGGGCTGGAAGTCACTGAGAAAAAAAAAAAAAAATTAATGCTCCCAGCATGTCAGATTGACAGGATCACTTTGCTTTTCCGACCACAGTTCTACTTTAAAACTAACCTTTTAGCAGCTGCTCCATTTCAGTCATCAGTCCTACTACTGTTGAAAAACAATAGCAAAAGCACCTATTGACTTCAACATGAAGAGGATGAAGCTCATGATAGCACTTATCTTATAAAAAGTAGTACCATGACACACAAAATAATCATAAAAAAATCTTAGTATGATTTAGACAGGCAGAAAATATCCCTGTTGACCCAAGTCATATCACTAGAGATCTACACCCATTTGTTTTCTGTTCAACAGACACAAAAGGGTCCGTGATTTATTTATTTTTTAATAAAGCAAGGCCAGGATATGATAGAAAACAAAACCTGCGCTATCTCAGGTAGAATCTGAATATCAGTTTTGTAATAAGGTAGAAAATCTCTGACTCTTAACCGTATTGAGCAGGCAAGCAAAATGTCCTGCCTAAGGCTGCATTTTATAAGCTGCAATGGGTCTACACTGATCTGCAGGTTCTGCGTAATCAGAATCTACAGCTGATGAAGGAGCAATGCAGAAGACATTGCTAAGGCCAACCTGGAAAATAGTCACATGCACAGCACAGCCATGTCCAAGCCAGTTTAGCAATGCAGCGGTAAGACCCCATTTCATATCACTCATGTCCACCCTCTACAATATGAGGCAATACAGTCTTATGACCTTTGATACATTAAGGTCATGATACGTGGGCTGCAGGGAGTTTGGCTGTTTCCATGTGAACCAAAATGTGATTTATCATTATTTCCGTTAAGAAAAAAACCAGATGTGTAAAATTGTGAAGATCATTTATTTAGTTTACTTTGTGAAAATAAACTTACAGAAGTAAGTGTATGCAAAAGCCAGAGCCCGTACTTTTTCTATGTAACAAGCAACGTTGCATTAACCACTTCTAAACCTAAGTAATTTTCTAGATGCTCCATAGTCCTTTTGGATGAAAATCCACTTTTGCTAGTTGTGATGCACAATAAGAAATAAATTGCAAGGGAACGGTCTTGGGTTTCCTCCTGACTTGATAATTTCTGGCAGCATCTTTGCTGGTTTATCAGGATGCTCAAAGAAAAATCAGTGATCGATTGGGAACGTGTTAGGATGTGCCACCTGTGCTATAGGGCCACTCCTCAACAGCCTGGAGGTGACAATACTCAAGGCTTATAGCACTCAAGATTATACCCTTCTGCTCCCCAGATACATTGAAAACACTTGATCCCTTTAAAGGGAGCAGTAACATTGTAACGCAAATCACCAAGTTGCAGGACCACTAAACCTCTACTATTTCATTGCCCTCTGGGCAATGATTGATTCTGAGACAGCAACAGGCCTCCAAAGGGAAACCAAACAAAACGACAAGCAAAGACATAAATAATGTTTATGCAAGTTTCAAATTCAAAATTTATTATCTTTATTGTAACGTTTTATCTCAAAAAAGCTGTCCCCAGCATAACATCAGTTATAACATCAGTCACAGTGTTTGGTTCCTGTGTTATAATGCATCTTTTTCTAATGGTTTAGGTCTATCAGAAACAAAGAGATTCTTCCCACCCCACACACTGAGCCATCACCACTATATCAATGCTTCTGAGCAGTTATAATTTTTGTACATGCTAATTAAAGCTTCATATAGGTGTAGGTAGTAGGTGTAGGTGTTAGGCCATAGGTTGGACTCGATGATCTCAAAGGTCTCTTCCAACCTTATGATACTGTGATACTGTGATATAGAAGCTAAGCTAATTAAAACCCCCAACAAATTAGGTATGAAACAAACTGGCTGTAACTGAGTATTTACATGATGCAGATACCTGCTGATGAATGTGTTACTATTCTTCATTTCGCTCCTGTTTTCAGCAGCAGAGTCAACAGCTTTGGGTACATGAAGAATCTACACAATTCAAGATTCAGATGTTAAATCCTGAGGTATTTTTTCCCCACAGTCACAAGGCCCATTAGTGTCTGCAATATGTTATGCAACGGTATATACCTGGGGCTTGTTTCTATTCCTGAATTCCACAATCCTACAGCTACCTTTGACAACTTTGGGGGTTTTTTACTACTATTATCCTCACTATAAGCATGAGAATAAACTAATTTATAAATTTCCCATGAGAATCTCTGTGCAAGAACTTCTCACAATCAAATAAAGTCCAAAGAATGGTTCAGTAATAAATTTACACATTGCCCTCAAGGAAAACATACGTACAACCCAAACCAAAAACCTTCTTGTGAACATGTTGTGTTTTCCACTCTTTGTTTCTAAATCGGAAAAATGTGAAATTTCCTATGCTGTATTAAAAAAAGTGGTCTTCAGTACATTACAGCTCACCAAATTTTAATAAAAATAACGTCCCTTTTCATATCTTAGCAACAAGACACACATTTAATGTAGCACTATCAAGTCAATTTTGAATCAGACCAGCTCCTACTATTTCCTACTATTTCAGACCAAGAAAAATATTCCATGGCTTTTGTTTTAACTTCAACAGATATAATTGTCTCAATCAGTAACTCTAGCCCTGACATGCTGCATTCCCTACTGCACCAAGCAAAACAAAATCCCTAGTGAGAACTTGAAAGTTATGCTGGCTGGCTATACTAAACTGTAAAAATTTCCATTGCCCAAACTAAGAAAAATTCAAAAGGTACATAAACAATAGAATTATTAATAGTAATTTGGATCATAAAAAAAATTTCAGGGTCCGAGTTTTTATCTATACACAAAACATTACCAAAATAACTACTTGTTACCATTTTTATCTGCAGAAGAACTCTACATCTGAACCCTTACCTTAGAATATGAGCATCTTATTCAGATGAAACCGAATTTATTAAAACATAAAGTAGCATTAAATGAAAATACAATACATTTAATTAGAAAAACTGACCATAAAAATTTAAAACAAATTGTAGGCCTTAGTGTCAGAAGGCTTATTAAAAAAAAATCTGTGGGTATTAACTGCTAGTTTTCCAAGGGCAATTCTACTGAAAGCCACTGGAGTGTTCTAGCTAGAATGACACACTACAGNAAAAAAAATCTGTGGGTATTAACTGCTAGTTTTCCAAGGGCAATTCTACTGAAAGCCACTGGAGTGTTCTAGCTAGAATGACACACTACAGTATACACTAATAAATAACTCTAATTATACTCTACTTACAAATTATCTGGGACTATTTTTAAGGCACATAAGCCTATTAGAGAGCGCAAATAAAATCCCATAGCTTTATTATTGCAACTATTTAGCCCCAGCCCAGGTTTATCAGCAACTAAATGTGGGCATTGCAGACCCAATGTGGACCCCTGTAGGTTGGGCTGGAAACTAAAACAGCTTTAATGAAACAAGAATAATAGTATAAAAAAACTGTTCATAAAAAAATTGATAAAATATATGCAAATACACTAAATTGTACCCCCTGCTCCCAATGAGTACATCACCACTGATGCTGCAGAGCTGGCATGGGAAAAGATTCCAGACTGGACTCAGTCGCAGGAGGGAGCTGGACTCAGGAACTGGATTCAGGTATGTATGGACTCGGGATCAGAGGCAGAAGGACTGATGAGGTCCTTAGATGCCAGCTATCAAAGAAGAGGGCTTACTCTCATGATCCCTCAGTTTTATAGCAAGCATGACGTATAAGGAATGGAATACTCTGTTGGTCAGTTTTGGGTCACTTGTCCTGTCTGCTCCTCCCTGCAGGTGTGACCCTCTTTTGAACCTTTCACTTTCAACATTCCACCAACTTGAGGATGGCCTTGTTGTCTACAGGAATAAGTACAAGCAGTAACCTTTCGGCATTCCAATGCCTTGTGTCATCACTTCTAGAGAGAAACATTATCTGAAAATTAAATTATTTAGATGAGGATTAGCTGAAATATTAGAAAACTGATTCTACTTCAGCTTAAACAAGAACAATTATGACTTGACTATTCTGACTGATAAATTTTGGAGTGCTGAGCACTTTTTCATATATATTACATCTTGCAATAACAGTACCTTTAAGATCTTCTGAAGTTTTTTAAAATTTTTTTTGTGGCTCAAACACAATTGCCATGGGAATTAACATAAAACATAAACTAAGTTTACCATGAAATAAAAAATGTTTCTACAGAACTAGATACTTGTATTAATGCAAATATTACCATCTGTCTTTGGATAGCCTTGCAGTTTTAGCATTTCAGATATCATGATATTACATGAAAAAAAGAGAGTGAAACTAGCTGTCCTGTGGTCCAATTCATTATAATTTTTTCTATAGTGTAGATTTACAGGGCAGAAATCTTCCTTATCACATGTTAAAGTTGTATATAAAGCCACAACATTGCACTACAAAAATAAATCTCCAAAACCAGTGTCACATTTAAAGGTAATCAGGTCAATTGAGTTTGTGTACCATAAGAAACAGAGCACTTCATTTACATTTGTCACTTTTTGTCTATCAAAATACTTTTTCAAAAACCAACTCTTTCAGAATGATAGCTGAAGAAACTGATTCTTACAATGAATTCCTAGGAATAGTTGGAAGGCACTTTTGGAGATTGCCTAGTCTGACTCCCATGCTCAAAGCAGTGCCACATTGCTCAGGACTGTGTCCAGTCAAGTTTTTCATATCTCTAAGAATGGAGTCTCTAAAACCTTTCTGGGCAACCTGTTCCAGTATTCAATCACTCTCATAATAAAAAAGTTTTTTCTTGCATTTAAACTGAATTTCTGATATTTCAGTTTGTGCCCTTTGCTTCCTTTCCTGCCACTGTATACTACTGAGAATAGTCTAGCTCCATCATCTTTACATCCTCCCATCAGGTGATAAGATCTCTTCTTAACACAGCTCAAGACACTGTTGGCTTTCTTTGCTGCAAGGACACATTGCTGGTTCATGTTCAACTAGCTGTCCATAAGGACCCCAGGACCCTTCCTGTAAAGCAGCTTTACAGCTGGCCAGCAGACAGTCTGTACTGGTGCATGGTGATATTCCTCTTCAGGTGCAGGACTTGACCTGTCTCTTTGTTGAACTTCACGAGATTCTTGCTGGCACATTTCTCCAGCCTGTCCAGGCCCCTCTAAACAGCAGTGCAACCGCGTAGTGTATCAACCACTTGTCCCAGTTTTGTACCATCTGCAGACTTGCTGGGGGCACAGCAAGACACTGTCCAATTGTCTAGGTTCTTAATGAAGATATTAAACAATATTGGGTTTATTATTGACCACAGGACTATACCACTAGTGACTGAACTTCTGCTGGACTTTGTTATACTGATCACAATCCTTTGAGTCCAAGTGTTCAGCCAGTTTTCAGTTCACCTCAATGGCCATTTATCTAGTCCATACTTTACCACTTTGTTGATAAGGATAGGCAATCTGTTGCACTGCCTGACTGTCCTCATGACAGAAAAGGTCTTCCTTATATACAGTCTGAAACTCTCCTTTTTCAATTTGAATCTGCTGTTTATCGTCTTCCCATCATGTATCACTGTGAAAAGCCTGACTTCAACTTCTTGATAAGCTCTTCATAGCTACTGGAGGGCTGTTAGGTCTCTCTCCTCACAGAACAAGCTCTTCAAGCCCCTTGCCATCTTGGTGGTCTTCTGCTGAACTTGTTCCAGGCAGTCAACATTCTTGCATGGGGAGAGAGTGGCTAAAACAAATGCAGTTTTCTGGGCACGGTCTAAGGAATGCTGAGCACAGGGGATGATCCTTTACTTCCTGTGAGCTACTGGCTGCGCACCTGCTGTTAAGGCTCAGGAGGCTGCTGGCTGTCTCCGCTGCCACGGCACTGCTGGCTCATGCCCATCTCACCGCTCACTGGGCCCTGGGGCTGTTTGGTAAAGCTGCTTCCTAGGCAAGCAGGCCCTAGCCTGGAAACAGCTCTGTAGTTTCCTACAATGTTCAGATTCTGATACATTAAGCACATTGTATTTGGAGACTGAACATCTCCTGTAGAACAAGTTATGAATAAATGTTGACTGTTTTAATTTTCTACTTTATTCCTCTAATCCCTTTTGGACATAACTTCAGCTTGAAAGCACTATGAACTTTACAATACTCATCTAGCAGAAACTAGGAGATTAGTAATTGCTTATTTATGTTGAGATCTAATACAGTCTCATCTAAAAGACACTACCATGAGGTGCCAATATAACTAACTCACAGACAAACATTATAACACATATCACACCGCCAAACATTAATAAATATATTAAATAAATAATAAGAATACACAAAACCTTTAGAAAGAAACTGTGTTCCTCCTTTCTCACATTCCATAACGATTGAAGTCATGGATTTATAGTGAGATAAGCCTCACTGGGAAAAAAAAAAAATCTATCCTCTGCATCTTATACACTGTTCAAACACACAGATTTTGCAGAACATACCTATAATCAAAAAATGCAGGGGATGTGATTTTGAGTGCAGATGACAAGAAACATGCTCAGCTGGAGTCTTCCTTCATCTCTAAAATGATGGAAGTAACCTCAAACCTCTCCTGATTATTGACAGAGCTGACATTAAACCTGAAGGGCTGCAAGCAGAGGGTATAACGTTATAGCTCACCACACAGTAAGACCTTACTTCCATTACAGATCAACATATCTCACATATTTACTTGAGCTAAGAACATGTGTGTTGGCATTTTATTGCAGAAGGACTAAAATGTTGCAAATTCAAACACTAGTTTATCTCCCCTTGTAACTTATTTGAGAACTTGCAATAGGACTTTAATCACAGTTGTAGACTTAACAAACATCAGTGATCACTAAAAAGCATATACCGTCACAGCAGTAATTAGTTAGGTGTAACTTCCAGCCCTAAGTTTTAATACTGACTGGCTCTCCAACCAATTTCAAAATTCACTACAGTCTGTTTTTCCTAATTCATCATCAGTGAAAACTTGTAGTCTAATTCTGTTCTCATATGATCTGTTCCCAGGGACCTATTTCTTTCAATTTTTTTGGGGAAAATAGATCAGTTGAAGTTTCTGCAAATTTTGTATATGGGACACTTGCTTCTAGATTGTTGGACTCAATGATCTCAAAGGTCTTTTCCAGCCTTATGATACTGTGATACTGTGAAAATACAAATACAGGTTGGATTGCTTTTCTAATGTGCTAAATGCTTTTCACGTCACAACCCCCCCCATATTTATTTCCTAAGGCATTAAAAAATAGTAATTAAAAAAGTGATGTCTGCTTTTTTTTTCCCTTTCTTTACTGAAAGTAGTCAATTCTTAATTACTCCTAGGAAAGCATGATGGAAATAGTATAAGTACTTTTTAAATACGCATTTTTCTGACAGGTCACTAATTTATTTTTTTTTTAAATGTGAACATTCAAATAGGCAGAACAATAGAAATCATGAAGGTACATGATGCTAATCTTGTATGTTATTTTAGCTGGAACATTCCAATGTCTATTGGTGTAACTGCCCTTTGAAAATCAACAGTGATCACTCTGAGGTTTTTTTTAATAAGCTTTCTGACCCTTGGGTTCAGGCTCATTAGGAAAACCAGGACAGATTTTCTGTAAGTTTGGCTGTGAATGAGAATTTGAATGAAATATTTCCACTGTTGAATATTGCTTCAGTTTCTCCAGACAAACAACCAAACTCTAATGTTCCTCTTGTACTTTCGTCTGCAAGCGCAGCCCGTGGTAACTATTTCAGGATATCAATCAGAGGAATGGTTTAAAAAGAACAAAACAAAGATGGAAAATTAGGTGACAAAAAAAAAAAATAAACGCACCAAATAATTTGTTGACAAAGGTTATTTTCGCCTGGAATGTGAGGGCTTCTTAGAATATTTTTTTTTTTTTTAGACTCTTGTATAAATAGATCAATCACAGAATAAATACTGTTTCATCCCCTAAGAGCATTGCAATCATTTGGAATATAGACGATAGAATTTTAAATCCGTGTTCTTATTAGGGACAAGGACTTCAGCTTAAGTTTTTAAATCTTAAACAAATACTCCTCAATGACAAGATTATTTAATTACTCTAGGATGATACTCTCTGTCTTATATTTAAAACTCTCGCAAAGCATATCTGGAAAGTAATTATTTTTCTTTCAATGCCAAAAGCAGGGGAAAAATCTTCGACACTTTGAATTATTTCAACAAGCAATACTGTATTATGGCCAATTCCATTACAGAAACAGATTCCAATTTTTTTAGTTCTGAGATTATTAATAACTTCAGCTGTACACTGTTTAATTTGTTAATGTAAACTACAGAAAATAAACGGTAGTACAGACCATAGTTAAAGATGTGTTTTGTATTTTTGTTACACATAGATCTGCATAATTTAACATTCCTCTAGGCACTAAAAATAAAGAAGTTTAATCTTTATATTGGGATTAGAGTATAAACATCCTCTGCAAGCATTTAGACTTGCAACTCAGACTTTGTTGAACTTGAATTAAGTCAAATGTATAATCACACAGAAAAAAATTCCTGTTTTCTGGGAAAAGTCTCTTATACAAGACTCAAGCAGAGCAGAATTCTGTCTAAAATTAGAGTTTACAACAACTATATATAAGGAAGATATATGCCGTTTAAAATAATTTGCCTCTTGTCAGATTGTCAGATACTCCCAATTTCTCCTTATTTCCAGCAGCTAAGCCGCATGAAAAAGCTAAAAAGGAAAGAAAGTTGTTTTCCTATGTTCTCCACAAGCAGTTTTGCCTCTCAGAGGTCTGGCACCAAGCCACAGAAGTCCTATATACAGAACTGGGAATGAAACGCAAAGAGACCTCGCCTGCACAGTGATCTGCAGACTTGTGAAAACTTTTAGCTTAAACAGTCCAAAATTAATCCTCTATAAGGTTCACTGCAAAAAACATTTATCTAGTTAATTATTTATTTCCATCACACCTGTCAGAAGCCTACTACTTTCATAGCAGAGGTTTACATATGTAAAGACAGTTAACTCATTCGTAACTTGAGCAGCAAGGGGGTAATTTTTGACCACCAGACAAGAATCTAACACATAAACTTCTGCTCACTACAGAGATGAACTGAATCCTTGTATAGACATTTACATCTACGGGTAATGAAATCAAATCCATTCCAGTATAGAGGGTTGGTCACCATGGATCCAGTACTGGAAAGAACTGAAACAGACAATTAAATAAGGACAGATAAGGACAGTTACACTGAAAGACAGCAAGTGGCTGAGGCAATTTAAAGAGGCATTACTATTGCATCTGCTGCACTGTTCAACCACAACCACAAGCTTTTATATAAAAGGCAAAATCTAGGCAAATAATTCATAAAGAGTGTACGTTTACTTTGCAACATTTCTTCTAACAGATGATACTTTCGTTGGAGCTTACTGTTATTCAAAATGTTTCAATAAACAGATCAGCAAAAGTGTGCATTGCAACATTGCAACTTGAAATGTCAAAAATGGGAATGTTTAGGTGGGTGAGCAACTTTTTCAGTTGAGTTTTATGGGGGTGTTTATGTAAAAGAAATTTGAGAATTGCCCTCCATGTGTAAAAGTATTAAAAAAATATCTATATACACTATTAAGATACAATTGCAGCAGTAATAACAGAAAAAGGGATAGACAAGTTTAGGAACAAGATTGAAATTAATTATTTCAGAGCGGATATTCAAGAATTTCTTCCATTACACATTTTGTCAATTCCATTTAGTTCTGCGAAGTAAGGAAGAATATATCAGAAAAGGAATGTTTATTATGTTTAATCTTCAACTAAAACCTAAATTCTGTAATTCTTTTAGGAATATAGGTTTTAATTAATTACATTAATTTATTAATAAACTTTTTTGTATAACTAAAGGAAATAAAAGTTCTACTCAGCACATTCTTTAGCAGGGGCAATACTCTAATTTGGTTATCACATCTGATGTCTAAGTGAAAGAAGTATTCATGTAGTTAAGTCCCAGCAACAGGAACAGGAGAGCTGGATTCTGTTTTTAACTTTATCAAAGGTATAAAATAAGAATTTGGACAATTTACACCTTGAGTACAATATACAGTACTGCAGCATTTGATTTTTAACAAGCTGCTACATCCTTAATACTGATATCCAAGCTTCCTGTAGAGTGTAGTCTCTCAAGTTCTGATTTTGCTTGCACTCATTTGGCTGCAAGTGTCTGAAACACACTTGAATCTTTCCTCAGTTACTGGGAAATCTCCACTATGACTATATCACAGATTATTTCCCTGGTGAGTTTCTAAATACAACTGCACATGGGCAGGAATGACTGACAGGACAATGAAAAAAAAACAGGGAGGAGAAAAAGCCAACCTGAGGAGTGCATCTTGACCACTGTTCTCTTGTACCATGGACTATTTATAGAGGATAAAACTGCATTAATCAGCCTTTCCATTGTATAGTGATAATCTGGATACTTCAACAGAAACTAAAGAACATTCCCAAGCTGTGAGAATGCCAGGTTCAAACCTCACATCTCTGCTTAAAAGGAACTTCAGAACCATTTATTTAACCTGCTTCCAAAAGTCGCAACCTTGATAATGTGTGCACGCGGATAAGCAGTTTTAGACTTTCTTGTTGCAGTGGTTTCAACATACATGCAACAGTAAAATACTAAGTTGTGCCAGTTATACCAGTATTGACTCCAGTGATTTCAGCATCCTGGTATTTCAAAAACTAATGGTAAAATAGCTATAAAGGGTCAGACTGAAGTTCTTTTTAGACAGTAACTTTTGTCTTGCGAGTGAGCTATAACAGAAAACTAGCAAAAAACCAGCACAGAGCAGGATAGGGACATCCCCTGAACATACTTCCAGCCATTAGCACCTTGTAAGTCATGGACGTTGGAACTAAGTTGCATCTGCATGTTTATTATTAAATATATTTTCCTCCATTAAGCGTTTTCTTCAGCGGTAACAAACTAACAAAGCTGTTCAAATAACTTGTGTGTCTCTTTTTTTGAACTCATGTAAATGTGGTAATATCCACTAGCAAGCATACTGAAGCAGCGCTTTATTGAAACATTTATACAATGCACAAGTTTCCTCAGAAGAGAGTAAAAATATCAGAATAAATTAATATATTCAAGTTATATAAATAGAATAAAATAAATATGAACAGAATAAGTATACAAGCATAAACTGATGCTAGAGCCGTTTCTTTTTTTTGCCCGTGAACTAACTAAATCTAGTACCCAATTATTTAATGCACTTAGCACATCCCTGGAGGCGGATGAGTTTCTCAGGAATACAGTTTAGTAGTGGACAGGTACGGTTGTACTCAATGATCTCAAAGGTCTTTTCCAACCAGGCGATTCTACGATTCATAACAAAATCAGACATACAGCAAACGCAGGGTGTCTTTTCTGCAGGTTTAGCCCTTTGTGCCTCACCTTCCACTTCTGTCATGTTTTCCAGCTTCAAAGGAGCATTGTAAGCCTCAACTGAGAAACAGCCACCACAAAACTTTACATTTAAATGCAATAAAAACATTAATTCACATAAGGCGGCCTGCCCACCTAAGTTTCTGCAAGACCAGACGTCTGGTGAGTGATGAGAGTTTTGAAATCTGGGGCGGAGAACATCAGAACGGCAGACAACGCTTATTTTTAGCACGTTACTTTAGAAACACTTAAAACAATCACGAGTTTCTTCACTTTTCTAGTACAAAAGGATGACACCCTGCAAACAAACTTACGGCAAAACCAAACAAACCCCTCTTCCCAGCTGAAGAATATATTTTCTTTTTCTCCTTCCGCCTTTCCCCCTTCTTTGCCTTCCTTTCCCCCCTAGTTTTGAAAACGGCCGGGCCCGGGAAAGGGAGGGGGAGGGGGCGAGGGAGCTGCCAGCCAGCCTCACTGGGGAGCGAAAGCGCGGGGCTGGGAGCGGCGAATGCCGCCCGAGGAAAGTTTGCGCGGCGGGGGACGAGACGCGTGGGGGCGGAGAGGGCGGGGGCGCCTGTCAAAGAAGATGAAAAGTCCCGACCCCTCCGCGGAAAGCGGTACCTACCGGCCTCGCCGGTGGGGCGGGGAAAGCCGCCGGGGAGCAGGGAGGGGGCGGGGATGCAGGGCTGCTCCCGACCCCGGCGGCTATAAAGAACCGGAGGCCGCGGGGCGCAGCCTGGCGGCGGAATGGCCGAGGTGAAGCTCGCTGTGCTGGGCGGCAGCGGAGCCGGCAAGTCGGGTAAGGGGGAGGTGACTCCGGTAACTTGGAATGGTTTGGGTTGGAAGGGACCTTAAAGATCCTCCAGTTCCAAGTCCCCTGCCGTGGACAGGGACACCTCTCACCAGACCAGCCTGCTCAAAGCCCTGAACATTCCAGGGAGGGGGCATCGTCAGCTTCCCTGGGCAGCCTGGTCCAGTGCCTCTCTACCCTCAGCGTGAATAATCTCGTTTTACTGTCTAACCTAAATCTTCCCCCTTCCAATTTAAAGCCATTCCCCCGGCCCGACATAACCTGATGTTTGGGGCCGCGGGGCCTAGCTTAAACACACCATCTGCTTCCCTCCCGCAGCGCTGGCCGTGCGGTTTCTGACCCGGCGCTTCATCGGAGAGTACGCGTCCAGCGCCGGTGAGCGCGCTGGGAAAGGGCCTGCGGGCGGCGACGGAGGAAAGGGCGCGATGGGAACGGGGTCCGCTTGGGGTGCTGCGCAAGGGGCGGTGGGAAAGGGAGCGGGGTCCGCGTGGGGTGCTGCGCAAGGGGCGGTGGGAAAGGGAGTGGGGCTAGGGGGAAGGGGCCCTGGGAGCGAGTCCGGCGCCGCGGGGCTGTAAGGAAGTGATGCTGAAAATGACGGCAAATAAACTCTCTTTATGACTCATTTTGGAGTTCTAGAAAGTGAGAGAGGGTGTCTGCGACGGGGCTGGGGGAAAGGGCTATGGGAAAGGGAGCGGGTCCGCTGGAGGGGGAAGGGACAGTGGGAGGGGGCCCGATTGTGGGAGAGGGGAAAGAGGGGCGAGGGTTGTCGCTGTGTGGGGCCTCCTCGGAGCTGTGCGGTGCGGGTTCCCCGGAGACCGCGGGTTGCGGAACTTCAGACACTTATTTGAACAAGAAATTGTGTGTAGAAAGGTAGTTTCACAGAACTTTTTGGAGAGATTTAAGTTTTGGCTTGCTTATCGGCAAAAGTTCCTGATTAAATATAAGCTTTGAAGATGGGGAAAGGCAGGCCAGGTATCTGTGGAGCGATCACTTGGAACTCCAAGTAGTGCACCAAGGCACGGGGTTGGGGAAGAGCTCGTCACAAAGCAGCTGTGAAGGGACTTAGGAAGGGAAGATAACTGGGCTGCATGTGCAAAGCACGAGTAGATTATAGCAAGCTCAATCAGATAGCAGATAAAGAAGAGAGTAAAGAAATAGACTGAAGAAAAAAAAAAATTACAACCCCCAACACCTGTTCTATTGAATATCTTCTCAGCTTTAGAGGAAAGGTGAAACAGATTGTTTATGAGGCAATGCTGGTTAATCAAAGCATAATGCAAACCTGTCTACTTTTGCTGGGATAGCTTTGTGGAAAGCTTTGCTGTCCTGAGGATTGAATTTCTTATCCATGCTTGAACAAACATGTTGATCCTTAAGACACTTTTAAGATCTTGGAAGATGGCAAAGCAGGACCTGAACTTTCATGTACGCAGTAGAAGCGCATTATTTACGTGATACACAGACACCTTTGGAAGGGTGCCACTCCAGCTGATGAAGCATGAGAAGTCCCCGAAACTTAACAAGGAAAGATTTCCATCTACCTCACTTTATGAAAATCAGAGAGATACAATTGTACATAAATATTCTACCAATACTCGTTACTATAAAAACACAAACTGAAAAGACAGTTTATGTCCCATATGGCTTGTGTAGTTCTAAACTGTCACATATAAGTTATGTTGTGCTCTCCATCCACCTACAACTAAAGCCAGGTTTCCCAGTTCCGAGCCTCTTATACTGCAAGTCTCAGAAAAGGCATATCAAACCCCTCAAATATTTTCATCTGTTAACAAATGTTTGTTAACCAAAGTTTAACGAAAAGCAACAAAGGTTTAGTCCTATTTCTGGAGAGCAGGAAAGAGGAGGAAAGTGGGAATATCTGTGATAAAACACAGATCATCTCACTGCTAATGGAGTCAAAGTTTAATTAAAATGTTTAATTATGGAAACGACTGAGGGGCTGCAAATTTTATACCATGAGATGCTTAGGAGCGATAGTCCATCATGAGATGAACTCAGGATGTGTGTGGAAAATACTGAAGTTGAATGCGGTGCTGAACTGCTTAAAACCATAGTGATGGTCTGTCTACGGTAGAGTTGCCAGGGTTGCTAGTGCTGGTGGTATCAAGCTGAGTAGTCTTCAGCATTTAGCTGTTTCTGAGCATTGTACATCCCTTTTGCCTCCATGTTGGAAGAGAAAAGTTAGGGTCTAAAAGTAGTCATTGCACCAGCACTTTGATAGGAATACCACACACACAAAACCTCCCAAACAAACAACAAAAACCCCAAACCACCCCCTAAACTCACAAACAAAAAAGCCTGCCAACCCCCTCAAATAAATCACCAAATAAAAAAACCCTGAAAACCTGAACAAAACAAATGAGCCTCAAAACACAAGCTAAAAATGCCAAACCTCTTGAGAAACCAAACAATACTCAAGAAACTAAATACCCTGTTGGTATTGTCAAATCTCACCTTTGCTACTTTTTCATGCCATCCCAAGTCACTAATGCTGGTTTTCTTTGTGTATCATGTATTTTTTAGAATGCATCTATACTAAACATTTATGCCTGGATGGAAGGCAGATACACTTGGAAATTTATGACCCTTGTTCACAGGTAAGAATTTTAGGGGCCAAAAAAAGACTGTTCTTTATTCTGCCTTTGTAATGGTAAGAAGGGTCAGGTGTTACAAACTTTTTGTCTGCTCTTGGAATTTGTCCTTGCTGGATCTTTATTTTTAAAGACTGAAATTTTACAGTTGCTGCTGCTCAGAACTACTGAGTACTTTCCCATTTAATGGGAGAAACCCCTCATTGCTTAAATTTGTTGTAAATGCTTTTACAGTTTGGACTGTTACTAACAGAAATAACTTTTCCCACTTCTGCATTATACAGATAGATACAGAGATTCGTTATAAGATTATATGCAGTTTATTCAAAAGCCTGAAGTGGCTGAAATTTAGTTTATAAAGCAAGCAGTTTATCAAATGTCTGCAGAAATGGTCAAAGTAGATAGTAGATAATCCAGTGAACACATAAAATGAACCACCCAATAACTTTGCATTCCTAGAAATGAGCAACAGCATTGCTTGTCCCAGGCAACTGACAATCCTGAAATAGCAACCATGTTACACTGTTAGGTGGAGTCCCCCTTGCCATACAATCTGTTAGAAGCTACTGTTCTATGGACCTACTTCCATTTATCTCAGACCTCTTTACTAAGCCCACTTATAACTTACACTTATTGCCATATTAAATCCTATGGCATGTGAACAACTTTTAATAGAATATTTGAAACTTTGGAAGTGGTAGCTAACCAGGGCAAAGCAAATCAGGCTACATTTGTTGCAGAGACTTTGGTTGATGCAGCTTAGGCACCTTTTTGCTTTTAAGAAGACCTGAGATCTGATGTGTTACGGTCAGCTCCTCTTCCCAGCACTCTTTGTACCAGTTCTTCCTTAGGAACAAGGACTAAGTTTGTCTATTGCTCATTTCTTCTCTTCTTAGTAACTGAAGAGGAGTTGGTAGCGAGTAGTGCTGGCATTGCTTTTTGTCTGAAAGGGCTGGTGATTCTACAAAGAGATGGATATGGGATATGAAGGTCTCGGGGAAGAAAAGCAAATCCCGAGAGGAGGTCAGACAGGGCAAGGAAGAGTCACCATTTTCGTTTCTGCTTCCTGGAATCTTCCATTTCTCTGAGGCTTCCCTTTAGTAGCTGGATCATTGTTTTGCAAAGCTTGTTGTCCCTTCATCCATCTGGGAAACAGCTGTGAAACACACAGGTCACCTTTCCTGCCCCTAAACTGCTGCACAGTTACCATAACATCAAAAACCCTGTTGTATGAAAGATACTGAAGTTTTCAGACAGTTCTGGAAACTTGTTTCATCTTTTCTTTCTCATGCATCCCCTTTCACTGCCAGCATTCAATTACCAGGCTGTAAGTTACAGCCTTCCCAGTCCAACTGTTAATGATGCTATAGTGCTGACCTGATGCCGAGCTAATCAAGGCAACCAGAGTTGGATGTCAATGGAGGATATTCATTGCATGGATCAAGATATGAAACTAGTGAAGGAATAATTTAACAGTCCTCAGATTATTATTCAAGATGTTTTTTCCACAGAGCAACAGTCAATTTTATGTTGGTTTTTTTTTTGTTCGTCATCAACTTCCAGTATTCTACCTATCTTTGGTCATGTGATCTTGCTAGATGCAACCAAATAATCTGCAGAGATAGGCTAATTTAAAATAATTTTGAAATTACATTCCTCAGCTTAATGGGACAGTTTACAGCTGTTGCTTTCTAGAACACATAAGTGTGACAGTTTCTTGGGGTGAAGGGACTCTAGGATTGGTATAACTTTTGTCACTCATTTCATTAAAGTCAACTTAGACCAAAAGGAGATTTTTTTTTTCTTAGCCCTGTACAAATTTATCCTGTGAGTAGATACTCTTTCAGACTTGAACAATGCAAAGAAGAAACAGAAGGAATGAGTGGGAGCAAAGAATTTTTAACAAATTAATCTTACTGTAGTCAGAGTATTAGAAAAATGTCAAACAGCTATAAACAAACTACACAAATACCGATGATTCCTATATGTTTCATTCTCATGTAACTGCACAATATAAGCGATGGCTTTACAGGTTATGCAGTTTTACTGCTTACACAAAGTATAAATGTTTCAAAATGAATTTGTCAGTGATCCACCTAGACCTAATAATATCATTTGCAATAAAAGATACAATGCTCTTACATTCACAGTGACAAAGAAAATTCTCTGAAGTGACAACAGTAACATTGTTTCTTGCTTTTGAATTTGAACTTCTTTTAGCCACAGCGGGGGAAACTCTCCCTCACAGGTGAGCTGCACTGGGCTGATGGATTTATCATTGTTTACGACATCAGTGACAGAGCATCATTTGCATTTGCAAAAGCATTGCTGTACAGAATCCGAGAATCTCACATAAGAGCTTGTAAAAAGTAAGTATCATTAATTTTGTTTCCTTCAGCAAACATACAAAACAGCTGAGGACATTTCCGTGAGCTGTAGGCATCCTAGTAGCAATTAAAATCCAGTAGCACTCTAGTGGTATAACACAACACCAACAATAAGATACCTGGAGGTAAACTGTGTTGAATATTGCAGTCTATTTCACTGTATTCAAAGCCAAGTACAAGATTTTTGTTCATATTTCATACAGCACTACTATTTAAAGTAATTGCCATAAATCTATCTGCTGTGATTTACATAAGTAAAAAGGTGTCATAGTCCGTCTGTGCTCCTACTCACTGTATTACCGATTGAGATGCACCAATGCGGGGACTGGAGAAAGCATTCCCTACCATAAATGAATCAAATACATGGATGTCTCCTAAACTGCCTTTAGTAACCCCAGTGTTATTTGTGCACGTGGGTGACTGTATGGTAAGAAACAAACTACTTCCGAAAAGAACAACCAGAACTGCCCGTCTGCATTCATGTGGTGGTCTGTGTGCCTGCTTCAGTCAACTGAGGTGCTTTCCAAATAAATGAGTGTGAAATCCTTTCTTTGTATTGGAAATGGAGTAAAAAATTTTAACACTTTTCTGTCTGTTTTACCACTGACCTTTCTTAACTAAGGTTTCTCTGGAAAGAGTAATTTTAGTAAAAAGGTTGGGATTAAGAGGCCTCTATTTTCTTCTGAATTGTGCCGCTGGCACTCATACATCTCTTAGATGATTGTTATCTGCAAATGGAGATAACAATCATGTTGCTTCTTCATAAAGCCCAGGAGGTGACAATATTCTTAGCAGTACAGAATATGGAAACTGCAGTGGATGAAAAGTACATGACTTCACTGAGTAGAGGAACCAAAATGAAAACTTACTGATAGACAATAACTTGTCTGGAAAATCCTTTGATATATGCCAGTGGAAAACTTATCACTCTACCTGGTGCTTTAGGGATTGATTTGTTCTTTGGGTTTTTTTGTAATGCCTGTTATCCTGAACATATGTATTTTCCAGAAACACTGTATATAGCACACTCTGTAGCACAGTATTTTAACATAGCTTTTCTCTAATCAGAACCTTCTTAATTTCAGAATGGTCGAGTCATCAGTATTTTTGGTTGGTAATAAACAGGATTTATGCCACATGAGGGAAGTTGGCTGGGATGAAGGGCAGAAGCTGGCAATGGATAACAAATGCCAATTCTGTGAACTCTCTGCTGCAGAACATTATCAGGAGGTTGTGGCAATGTTCACAAAAGTCCTGAGGAATATCACCTCCAATTTCAAATTGAAGGAAAAGAGACGACCGAGTGGATCAAAGTCAATGGCCAAGTTAATCAACAATGTGTTTGGAAAGAGAAGGAAATCTGTGTAAGAGATGGTTAGTCTTGAAGCAGGAACAAGCTGAAATAATGGAGCATAGGCAGCTCTTGGGATTCAGTCAATTTCCTCCAAAGATCAAGGAGGAAGAGTAAGACAGTAGACACCAAAGGCGGGAGACAGTATGGTCAAGTGGACAGGGTCTAGACCTAGAAGACCTGACCTTCAATTTCCATTTCTACTACATATTTACTGTGTTAGAGCCATGTCACAAACTCTTAAGATGCTCTTCTCACCCTTTGTCGCATAAGTTCTTCAGAGGAGACTCCTAGTCTTGGACAGAGCTTTTAGGTACGACTGAAGTATAAACAGTTGTTTCTGATAAACTCAGGCTTGCTGATCAAAATCTTCAGAATTCTGAGAGTAGGTTTTTTGTGCAAGAACATTTGTGCTAAAAAAAAGAAAACTTCTGCTATATGTGGTAATGCATTTGTATTTAAATCAAGGAAGGATGGCTCAGATCCTCTTGTACCAAAAGGTGCTTAACATCTGCTGAAATTCGTATGATTTAAATCCTTAGACACCAAATCTACAAAAGGTATTTATTTGCAAAGCTGAATTGCAGAAGCAGCAAAAGTAGGGAAGCAGATAAACAGAGCAGTATTGTCTCCCATTTCAGTATTATGGGGTTTTTTTAGTGATGAAAGAAAGTAGAGAGGATTGAGGAGGGTAGGAACTGAAATTTTAGTGGAATGTCAGTGAGGAATGGGCAGCTTTGGCAAAGTCAGGACAGTGTAACATCTTGGGCTGATCCCTTTCACAGAGCAGTTTTTGTGGGCTGTAACAAAGTTTTCTTAGGTGTAAGCTGAGTATGTGTGTTCAGCTTTAGATGGGAGCAAAAGCTTGAAAAACATGTGGGCTGGTAAAGAACTTAAGTTATCTAGGACATCTATCTGTTCTTAAAGATCATCCTGGTGACAAGACCTGTGCTTCTAACTTACATAGAGTGTTTTTCCTAAGTCTTTACAACTAGCTATTGCTATGGTATTGAAGTACCACTTGAGAGAGCACTAAGGAATATGCTAGATAGACGTTTCATTGTGAATATTAAATATCAGATGGATCTAAATATGTTGTCAGTTCACATTCAGAGCTCTTTCCATAGACATAACTAAATAAGGGCTTAACCTAGTGTATCTGGAAGTGCTGTGCTCATACAGAAAGTATGAAAGGAAAAGAGAAGTGATTTGAAGGTGAACTACTGCCTCCTACCCATTCCAGAAGTCAGCGGGGGATTCAGTCTTTGTAAGTTGCTGAGGTGAAGTCTACCTGTTCTTAAATTTTACCTGTGTTGAAACTAGTAAGATTATCCGTCACAGCAGAATACTGATTTTCAAACATCCACCCTCATAGGATAACATTTAAAAGTTATATAATCTTAGCATTACTGGTGTAAAATAAAACTAAAGCACATTTTAATAAGCGATGACCAAAGATAATTTTCTTTTTTAAGGAAAAGATACTGTGTATTTCACTTGTTTTAAGATTACAAATATTGGAATATACTTCTCAGTATTGACAGGCAGTGTTGCTTTATGCTACACTTACCATATCAGGAGTAGTGTATTTCACTGTATTGTTGATATCTGTGAGGCTGCAGTTGAAGACTACTTATGTATACCCTTCAGTGTTCCATCATACATGGGATTACAGAACTACCAATAGTTTGTTGGATCTGTCAGGTAGCTGTATTTCTCCAGCTTTGGCATTGCCAGATTCAAGAACTCTTATCTGTATTTACTGCAATAGTATTAAATAAACTGGATATGATATAAGATGGATGTAGTAATGATTGTTTTTATTTACTGTGATATAAAGCTACAGATTTGTTTCTCTAATGTAAAAGTCAAGCATCGTGCATATCTGGAATCCAAGTTAGAAAAAAATAAGTGTGAGATTCTCACACTTGCACAAAACAGAGCCTTTGGCTGATTTCTGCGCGCAATGAAGAAG
The DNA here is from genome assembly GCA_013389885.1 of Geococcyx californianus. NCBI lineage: Eukaryota > Metazoa > Chordata > Aves > Cuculiformes > Neomorphidae > Geococcyx > Geococcyx californianus. The sequence goes on along the minus strand of VWPV01008445.1, from coordinate 14,302 downwards.
CCTTCGTATACTTTTATACAGTGAACAGTAGAGAACTTTTTTTGAAAATTCTTTATGCTTTAAAAATCTGTCAAGATAGTTACAGAAAAGCTAATTAGGTTTGATTTGCTCATATTAATGATAATGTGGACTTCCAGATGGGTGGAATCTGCATTTCACCCCACAGTTTTCTTTATCTTTTTGTCTGGATGGCATAAGTATTTTGGCCCATGTGCTTGGTTGCACTCATCTCAAAATGTGCTGCAGCAGTTGCAGGATGCATTTAGATTGAAGTATACTAAAGCATCCAGAAGAGACATAATTTCATGTTCTTAGAATCAGGATTTCACTAATCTTATTGCTGTTAAGTGCAGATGAACAAGAATGCAGAATTCAAGACAGAATTCAATTTGAATGCAGTAAAGCAGATTTATTTTTTGTTTTCTAAGTGTATCATATTAGTATTTATTTTGAAAGTGGAGGCCTTTTTAAGAAAAATAAGATACTTAAAAGACTGATAGATTAATATTACTAAGCATTTTTGGAATATGTTACTGGCTCAGCTATGTTTGAAAATGCAAGCAAGAACCCTGCTTGTGTAACAAAGTAAATGATGTAACTCATGTTTGATGCTCACCCTTGACAGTGACATCACCTAAAGCATATTGAACTCCTCTTAGAGAGTGGAAATTAAGCTATTTGTGTTGCCATGGATTGCTTCAGCATGTGACCCCGTCCTTTCTCACCAAAAGATTTTGAAATTACCATACAAGAGTTAAAGTTTCTTGCTGTCATGTCTGTAAGTCATTGTGTATACAAATATTCTAGTTTCAGTAAAATCTTCCCTAAAAAGGCACTCAGAATTGAGTTCTTTTTCCCTGTCTTCAACTTTTTTTTTTTTTTTGACTTGAGAAACAGTGACATAAAAGCAAAGAGATTCTACTGAAGTGTAAAGGTTATACCCTGTGGCTCCCAAGTGTTGTATCTCAGAGAGCTTTCAGGTGGTTTTTGAAGCTCTTTCTCACTGTAGTTTTGAAATAAACAATCAAGACAAACACAACCTCAGCTCTTTTTTATGCTGTCATGTCTGTATGCATTAAACTTGGGGTGGTTGGTTGGTTTTGTGTGTGTGGTTTTTTTTTCCTTTGTAAATCCCACTATTCACAACAGGGCAGAGGGGAAAACGTCACAGAAAAACTTAAAGCACAATACTCTTGGAAGACAGAGTAATTAAGTGCAGTGTTGAGTTGTCCAACATAACATGCTTTGTCTTCATAATATATTTAAATCTGGATAGCAGTAAAAAAGTAGATCAAAGTTTTGATGCTGCACTATACTCTGAAAGCAAAAGTAACTACCACAGGTTTTTTTTTCAGTCCATTGCTAGAAGCTGATTTCTAAAGTCATTATGAAGAGTGAATACTGAAGTGCAAAAACCTTGTGAGTCTCACGAGGATAGTCTTGTTGCTTTGCTTTGATTGCACTGCTTTGAAGATGGTGCACCAGTAGGCATCTGAAGAAGTATGATCCTTGTGATCTCTCCAGCCAGGAAGCAGAGAGGGCTATCGGCCTGAACAGGTGTGATGCTCTCACTGACAGTTGGGTCCAGATCACTCAGTGGTGTTTTGTGAGGGTATACCATAAAGAAGAAGATATTATGAATACCACTCAAAGCAGAGTTGAAATGCAGTAAAGTTACAAGAATACACTAACTTCCCATCAGGGTGCCCGTTGGAGTGGTTGCTTTAGGTTAGTGAAATTTTCATACAAGACTACTGTGCTTATGTATATAGGAACAAACTCCAGCTCTGATTAATATGCTGGAAAGGAGACCTTGTCTATCCACTCTGAAGCAAGAAATACATTAAAAATAATATTAAAAAAGAGACAGGCTACTAGAATAATCAAGAGAGTTATTAAACTGTACTCTATATTAAAAAAAACGAACCCTTTACCTCCTTAAGCCTGTCTACAGGAACACAAGCCTCTTTCATTGCCTTAACCTTCCCTTAGAGAATAAACCGAAGCGTTACTCTGACTTGTAAGTGTGTTGTCCAGCCAGTCTGAAAAACAAATACTTTGCTTACGTGCTTAAATGTGGACCTGAGCACCCAAGTCAGTGTCAACTTCTATTGTTTTAAAGCTTGGGTTTGATTTTTCCATAAAGGAGTGCTGTAAATGCCTGTCTTGTCTTGTCTGCACCTCAATTGAAACTATGTGAGGCAGGCAGGCTGTTCTAGGTAGGAAGTTATTTTTAACAGACATTACTCTTCTCCAGAAACAGACTGTAAGTTTTTACCTTATTTTAATTGCTTTATTAAGTGAATTGAGTCTTTCTGGTTATATAATTAATATGCGTATTTATCCCTATATATTTGATATGACTTGAATCGTATCATTTATTGCTACATTCATTTTTTAAGACTGGCTAGGAGTTCAGATATGTGTCTAATTCCTGCTGAACTCTGTAAAACATCCAGAGTTTTTCGAGTAGAGGCCTCCTAAGTGTGCAGAGAAGTAATGTTCTTCAAGTGGGACGTGGAGAATAGAGCTGTTATTGAGGGGCTTGTGCCAAATGATCTAAGCAGGTTTGTTCCCTGGTATGCTCCCATGTTCATGCTCAGCAGCAAATGGCATCATATCTGTATTATATAATGTATTTTACTACTTCAAATAAATATGAATGAAGAAGAAACTAAAACATTCAACCTTAAAATTGTAGGCTTTTTGGTACCTAGTGCAGTTTTAATTTTCAATAGACACAACTTCTTAAATGAACTTCAGGCAGGTTTTTTTTGTGGGGTATTATGGCCTTTTTTGTTAGCTTGTTCTTTTTTTTTTTTTTTTTTTAATTTTCTGAGCCTCTTAAACTTTAATAATCTTTTGCCGAATGCCCTTTAAAAGTAACGCGCTGCTTAACGAGGGCAACGCCGACAACTTTACTGCTTCCAACAGCTCCCTCTCGTGGCTTCTCGCTCACACTTCATCCTCCTCGGTGAGCAAAGACGCCTTTTGCCTCCTCCTCAGGTTTTAACATCAATGCTAGTAAATCCGAGACAGCTAATCGTGAAGTACAGGTAAAACGCCTTCTTCCTTCCAATATTATTAAATTTTGCTATCGATTATGCTGAGCTTAACAATATGACATTTCATAGGCTTCATTTGACAGCAACCTTACTAATAAAACTGCGAATGTTGATAATGTTTTTCTCACAACTGACACTTCTGAGCTCAGCTGTTTCAGTGAAATAAAGTTCAGCTATCTCGTCTAAGATGCCAAGAGGTTTTCTGTTAACATACCATTCATACATATTAATATTCTCAGGAAGGACTTGAAAGCTTCTATCATTTTCCCAGCTACACCTATCGGTCTGATAAGAGGTCTGACCTCCACCTTGTCTTTCTAGAGCTCCCTGAAGGTATTATCCCCAGAACATGACAGGGAGACATGTCAGGGAGCTAAGGTAGAGTTAGGCAAGAGTGCTTTTTCTCTTATCTATAAGCTGTAGTGAAGTTATACGATTCAATCTTTAAATAAGCAAGGTCACTTACTGGAAAGATTCCAGGGTTGAATTCACCTGGTCCAGTACAGAGGTCTTCTAGATTTCCATCTCAGCTAGATGCCTTTCTACTGAACAATTTACCTCATCAACATAATACCTCAAATAACATGGAAGAATTACATTCCTAAAGGCATTAAACTCTCTACCAACTATAAAGGTAATCAAGGTTGGGGATCTCTAAAGTTAGGTGAATGAATCATATTTCAATTATGGCTTCTTAGGGCTCTTTGCTAGCTATTTTACCCTTCATCCCGACAGAGCCCATCTGTCCTAATTTACAAAGTCAATTGAGTCCCTATGGTTAGGTAATTAAAATCTAACTTGATCTGACCATTGAGTCATTTAATGCTAAATTTATTTCTTATGATTGATCAAGATGCTGGATTATATTTAATCCCTGCTGAACTTCATGAAACACCTTGAAATCTAGTTGTCACATGTTAAATTAATGGATGAACTGGAAATGAAGCTGAAGATAAGTTAACTGAGCACTGCCACAGATTGCATCCTAGTTGGCACATTAAAAACTGACTAGCAGACCTTGATGCTTCAGTGCAGTCTGCAGCAAAGCCACATTTTAAATGCTTGCCTATGGTAACTCCAAAAGCCTAAATTGGACCAGGAAGTTAAATCAGGTCTGCTGATTCTCAAGATAGTGATTCAACTAATTGGCGATCTTCTGACTTGGAAAATATGTTTCAACAATTTGTGTGTATGCAAAGATACTAATTCACTTTGTGTCTTATTCTGATAATTTCCAGCCCTATAGGATCAACCAAGCTCCTTATTTGAAAATGGACAGCATAAAATCTCTTCATCAGTTATACCTTGGTTTGCCATTGAATGTCCTTTTCTTTGCAACTGGAGTATTTTCCACCCAATGGCTCTAATCCTAAAATATTTCATTAAACAAGAAGTTTAACTAAATGACAAGGTTATTCAGTGAGCTGTTTCCTTTGGACCACTGATGTGCAATCCCAGTTGCACCACTTTCTCATCATATTGCCAGCTATCACAGCACTATAGTATCCAAACGAGAGTATGAGAAGCCCAGAACTATAAATGTGTGTCGACCAGATGGCTGCTGCTATAGTGTATGGTAAAATATAACAGAAATTTGTAGTTTTTCCATGTGAGATATCACCAGGGTAGCACCTTGCATGTTGCGACAAGATGGCTGCATGCAAAAACCCTGGTTTAAACACAGTCCTAATCTACAATAATGGATTATTAGAAATGTGTCTTGCTGGCATGCAGCTAGGTTTCATTCTTCAAATTCTCTGCATGAGAATGCCCTCTGAGAGAGCTCTCCTACTTAGTAAAATGAAGAGTCACATAGGTAAAGCTACTTGTGGATAAGGGTTCTTATGATTGCTGGGCTGATCTAAATGGATGCACAATTATATGATTAAATACAACAACATTTTTTACTTAACTACATATAATTTTGGCTGTCACTCAGAATTCAATTGCATTAGATGATTTAATAAATGACTGAGGTAGTCTGGGATCTGTCCTATACAGACCTTAGGGAATACCACAAATGCTGAGCTGAATCACATAGATGCAATTGGAAAAGCTTTACAAAGGAACTAATCTATACTCTTCTTTTACAATGTTTGAAATCTCCCTCTTAATGCTTGCTTGCATTACATTTTTGATCATTGATACAGATTTACAAACCATGTATCAGAACTCCTACATTTCCACTTTGAGCTCACGGTATGTACGTTTACTTACAGTACAGGAGGGAGATGAAAGCTGGTCTGAGAGAAGTTCCGAAGATTGTTCATAAGAGGACTCCATAGCTAGAAACACTGCCCCCTGCTATTAACCATTATCTTTTTCTCCAGTTACTCCAAATGAAAGGCTTGTTCCTGTACCAAATCTGTTTGATCACTGATTGCTTACTGTTTCAGATCAAAATTACCATCCAAGTAAGGCAAACATGGGTCCTGTTTACAATCAAGTGAAAACAGATCTAAGCTAAATTTGAATGAGGAATTAGAAACACTCCAGCCCAATGTCAGCTGTACTTTTCACAGCAGGTATGCACTCAAAGGACTGGGGAGGCACACTAATAAATAAACCACCTGTCTCACTGATTCCCCCTTCTTTTCTGAAATTTCCATTTCTCCAGATCGACAGAGTTGCCTTGTACCTTTGGAAGGAATGCACAGAGAGCCTTTAGTCCACATCCTCTTTTTACCCAGCTATCTCCCTTCCTTTGCCCGGCTGAGTAGAGGAAATGCAAGCCTTTGCTTTTAATTTGACTAAACCCGAGGTCAAAACCTGTTTGCTGTTATTCTGGCATAAACCCAGAATTACTCCAGATTTACAGTGGTACAAGCAGAAACTTAATTATGCCCTAAAATTGCATTTAAAAATCTTTCAGACACCTAAACAGATGGATAAATCAAGCACAGATTCTCAGGTCAACCTTTACCAGAAGGAATCTCTCATCTGACTTACGGTAGAAATAAGATGCTATGATAGCAGCTAACAATAGAAAGGGAGATACAGAAAGGGAGGGGAATATTTTTCCTAATCAAATTCACTTGATTTAATATAAGGCATGCAAATTTAATGATGGCTTTGAGTGATACCTGTATGTTTTACAGGTTTATAAATTGGTTGTAGTAAAATCTTATACATCCTATATGACTAGGTATTGTTTCAGCCTATTACAGGAGATATCTATCTAGAGTTGACTGAATTGTATTAATCTGATCCTAGTTTAATGATGCCTTAACATTTTTATGGGAGAATTTAATGTTTGCAATATCCATGTTCCTTATTTGAAAGTGTGACTTATAGGTTCTCATCTTCCTTAAATTATGAAATCCTTCAGCTAATAAAGGAAAATGATTATGGTTTGCAAAAAAGGCAAAGTCATTTAACAATCCATATAACTGTCTATCGTAGGCCTTTGCATAATAATTGTAATTTAGCTATTAGGAGTTCTAAAGGCAGTTATCAGTCATATACCGCAATTCTGAGGAATAAGGGAAAACCGAAATTATTTAAGGGCTTTGTACTTTCCAAAGGGTGAAACAAATATACCAGAGATCAATAATACTTTTAAGCAATGAAAAAAAAAGTTATACTGAAATAACTAGTTGTTTATGGCAATTTTTCTAACTATCCAATATTAAAATTTTCAGCTTTCCCCCATTTCACTGTCACAAAATGATCTTCATTTATACGGAAAGACAAGTTAGGAATTGAACTTGCAATTCTTGATGCCCAAGATTTTCCATTTTCATTCTAGGTACATGAAAAGGGGTGATCAAAGAAATCAGATGGACCATAAACCTGGAGAATATTTATTTTTCACTTTGAAAACACTGTCTAAAGTTAACTTTATATCTAGGGTATAGCTCAACTATTTCTTTCACCAATGAGGAAACTGCACACTTGAATCCAGGCTAGCTAACTGCATGTGCTTTCATATTTCTTGCACTATGGTCAAGCCTCTGCAGTTGTGAGATTCTCTTTTTAAGATCCCAATCCTCCTTCCTCCAACTCTCCCCTTGTCCTTAGTAAGAACTGTAGTAGGGAGGTGGACACCTGGCTGAGGTGGCCACTCTCACCTCAGCCCCTACAAAGATTATGCAGCAAGTCCCCCTAGAGCCATTCCCAGACATATAAAGGATAAGAACACGACTAGGAACACTCAGTATATGTGTCATTAAAAAAAAAGTAATTGTTCCTGACCAACATGATCACTCCTATGAAATTAGCGTCTGTGTGGAAGCGGGCAGAGGAGTGTATGTAATTTACCTTGAATTTTGCAAGGCTTTTGACACAGTAAAAAACACTTTTGAGAGGCAGACTAGACAGGAGGGCTGTAGAAAATTGTCTGGGTGGCCAGACTGAAAGAATAGTGTTCAGTAGTTCAAAGGCTAAACTGGGGCTGGTTACTACAGGCATTTGTCAGGGGCTGATGCTGGGACTGACATTGTGTAGCATCTTCATTGTCAACTCTTGCAGCGGGAGAGAACCTACCCTCAGCAAGTTTGTGAATCACACAAAGCGAGGCATGATGACTGAGACACTGTGAGGCTGCCATTCAGAGAGACACCCTGGAAAGAGATAGAGACAACCTGAAGGACTGAGCTAAAAAGGAGCCACATGAAGTTCACCAAAACAAATGAGAATTCTTACATCTAGGATGCAACAGCTCTGTACAAACGTATAGGCTAGGGACTGCGCATGTGAGAAGAAAACTCCTCAACAAAGGAGCTGATGGTCCTAGTGGACAAGACAGGCATGACCGAGTAATGTGCTCGTGTCACTATGAAGGCCAGCTGCATTCTGGACTGTGTTGGTGAGAACAGTCGGCAGATTAAGGACAGAGCAAATTGCCTTCCACCTGGCACTTGTGTGGCGGCTTCTAGAAGACTGCAGTTTCTGGCGCTCCAGTGCAAGAGAAACAGGCTGGAGTTAGTTCAGCACAGGGCTATGGAGAATGCTAAGAGGCTAGAGCACACAATGTGGGTGCAGAGGCTGAGGGAAATGGGTTTATTTAGCCTGGAGAAGAGAAAGTTAAACTGGTATTTAAGTGCCCATTTAGGCTACCTATAGGGGGCTATAGAGAAGATAAAACCAGCCTCTGCTGAGAGGTATACACCAAAATGACATGGGTCAACAAGGGAAATTCAACTGGATATAAGGAAACAAATTTATAGTGAGAGTGGTTAATTGGTTAAGTATTGAAACAAATTTCTCAGAAAGGCTGTGGAACCTCTGTCCTTGTAGAAACTTGACTGTAAAGTGCTCTGAGAAACTTGATCTAACTCTAAAGTTAGCTTTGATTGGAGCAGGGATTGGATTTGATAACTTCCAGCTATCCTATCCAACTATATGGTTCTGTTTCATTCTTCCTTTGCACACCTCTTAGAGCTGCAGTGAAAACAGCACATCTTCTAAGCTCCCAACTAGTGGGAAATTTCTGACTGTCTACATGAAAGCTAATGAGGTAGAAGGCTACTTTCTGTGGATCACCTGGTTGGACAATACTGACAGTCAATGGCAAGTCCTTATGAACAGTCATGGATATATGTCTGGTCACATGACAGCTACAAACTTCTTCCTCTTTCTTGCAATATCCTGTTGTGAGGATATTTATAAAGAATTTCAGTGTACTCTTAATGAAAGCGATGAAAGTGATATAGATGACTATATCTTAATAAGAAAATAAGGTAGAATATACAATATTATATCATATTAAAAAATCCCAATATATTGTGATAACTCTGCCTTCACTTCAGCTCTGACATTTGTTTTCCAGACTAAATCTTGTCCTACTCCACTTACATTTGGTATACAGCATATTTTTTGTAGAAGGCCTGGAGGTCAAGATACAAAATTGACAGATATGCCAGGTAAACAGCCACTAACTGGCATTGTAGCGTGCAGTATCTAGAATGAATGCAGATCTTTGCATTCACCAACTGCCTATAACAGAAAGCCACATTTATCAGACCAAAATATGGACTAACAAACCCATATTTTGAGTAACTCCTTTTCACTCTATATTTACTATAGTTCTAACTATCTGTTGTCAGTAAATGCTGACCACCTTGCGCAACAATTGATTTTTGCCATGACAGGATCCATTCTTTAGATGGATCTATGGAACATGCTGAGAAAACAAGCAGTAATGGCCTGATGGAAAATGCATTACTTCTGTGAATTCCCTGTCTTTAATTCACATAAAATAGGCACACGCAGGCAAGTTGGAAAGGAAGAGGTGCCAGGTTATTACAGGTGAAGAAAAAAAATTCGCTCTTTTAATACATTCTGTGGATGTTAACTCCTTTGAGAAAAGTGGCTTTGAACAATCAATTAGTTTCTTACCTCTTAAGAATTTTTTCACTTATTTTTACAAAAGGTTCTGATTTATCTCTTTGAATAGATCTGCTTACATCAAATACAGAAACTGCTTCAGGAAAAGTGTTCTGGATGCTGTATGTCTTTAGAAAAACCCAGACATCAACAACAAAACCTCCAAGAATAGAAAACTTTTTACTTTTAATTTAACATTTAAATTATTTAAAAGAGACCAGCTAATACTGTCTGTGTGAGTATTAAGAAATAAAACAGTTTCAAAGGAAAGCCTTTGATAAAAGCATGTTTTGAGTTAAAAAATAAACAAAAATAAATGCTCTTAAAGTGATACCTTTCTATTCAGAATGACTGTTCTCAGTGGCTCCCTAAAGCACATCAGGCCTTGCTGCTTCAAAAGAGATTTTATAGGTTCCTCAGACAGCTTAAAACTACACAAAGTTCTCAAGTCCCTAGCAGGCAGACAGCCACTTCCACCCACTACTCGTTTCTGAGAGGAGTCTTCCAAATTGCCCTTCACTGTACTCATTTTTCATAATCCTCTGTTTACCTGCATTATTGTTGTTGCTTTGAATCTCATTTATTTTCTCTCAGACGACTAGCAGCAGTCTTCTCAGCAAAGATGTCAGCACTAAAGAAATGAAGAATAAGTACGACACGTCATCTTCGTGGCACATCTGGAGAATGTGTTATGCAAGGTTTAGGTGGTGAGAGACTCAATCCCAAGATGCTGGAATCACTGAAAATCTGACTAGTGTCAAGGTGCTGGGCATCGGCTCACATAATCTTAGGTTCAATGAAGGGTCACAAACAGCCCCAGTATTTCCTTCTGCTTTATGGAAAAATGTATCTGGGTTTAAGTGGATTTTCCCTTACTGATCTTTGAGTAATTAAAGGTAAATATTGCTGGGAGTTATTTTTACCCTATTTACAGCATAATAAGTAGTTACAGAGAGCTACTGAATGCACATCTTAAAACTCAACTGTTCTATGATTTAGGCTAATATAATACACCATTGGAAGCTGATTACTTTAGTTAGTTAAGCCATAAAGCTCCATTTAAATATGACTAGTAAGAAACTGGGCTATTAATAATAATTATTGCAAATGTCACTGATTTCAGATTATAAAACTTAATAGAGTATCACCATTAAAACATGTGCTCTCGATAATTACACTGTGTACCAACTTGTGCTTGAGTCTGTCTCTGCAAATCACTTCAACGTTCTTTTCAAAGCTCTTCTAAAAAGAAAATAGATGGTTTAACAGAAGAATCGGGTTTCTGCTCAGGGCTTTTGGACAGAAACAGAAGTCTAAATATTTCCTTATTGCAAACACCTGTGTTAAGCCTTGACCTGTCTATTTTCCTAAAGGAATATTTGTGAAGCAAATCTTTATGAGGGAAAGCATAAAGTATTTTGTGAATGTCATCTTGATCAGTTCTTGTATTTCTGTAGTTTGATCTTCAGAGATAGGCTTTTAATGTTGGATAGCCCAAAAATACAGGACAGATCTGGCATTTGTGCTACATTTCATTTCAAGTCACAGCAAGGGAATGTCTAATTTGCATGCTCAGGTTCTGTCAACTGACCCTTTCTCTTTTCCCTAATTCTTTCTTCCAGTTTTCTCTGAGTGTCACAGATGGGTAAATAAAGTGACCTAAAATACAACATGAGAAGGTTAAATGATGGACTCAGCTATCATTCTAATTTCAAACACAGAATGATCCTGGCAGAACAAAGTGCTACAATAGGAAGAAATTTTCCTGTTTTCTGATTATTCTGCAGAAGAAATGCTTAGAAGCTCTACCAATGGGCAGAAACAGAGATGTGGGAAATACATACTATCTGTTAGATCGTAGATCCAGGTTCAGGAAACCAGAAAACATATTTCGTATAGAAATACATGTTCCAGAACGCCTGAGTACATGGAAGATCAGCACCTCACTTTTCAAGTGACTAAAACTTAAGTCTTTAGGGAGACTACTGGCCGTGAAAACATTTCACAGTGAATCTCTTACAGCTGTGTGCCTCAGTCTCCTATTTTGCAAAATCCCTGTGCTACTTCAAATGCCTCTTTAAATAAGGCTTAAAACATGTCCTGTATATGATCACTTGCCATATTATTACTTACAAAATTGGCAAGTTGTTAATACAAAATAAATGATACTCAAAATTATGCTATAAAGCCAGAAATACCTAAAACCAAAATGACATTCTAACATGGGACTGACGCATTTGCAATGAGCAAAGCATCTAGAAATCAATTCAAGGGGCCTTTAAGTAAATAGCTGAGTTCGTCAATTTAGAACATTACTGCATCTAGCAAATCATAGCTTCTAAGGTCAACGTATCATTCTAGTGCAGGGGACATACAACAATAGATGAGATGGTAAATATTTTCTGAGGAGAGGTCAATATTTGCTATGCTTGATGCTGTTTAATTCCTCAAATCCATTAATGCTTAAAAGACCAGAATTCAGAAGTGCTCTGAAGCCCTTGCAGCCTCCTGCTGACTTTGGATGGAGCTTGGGTACAGAAACCCTTGCAGAAGGAAGGTACTCAGCCTGTCTCTTAATACATACCATTTATGAATCCCAAGTTATTAATATTAAAATTAATCCCTTGTAGAAATGCCCCAGACCTGACCTGGGGACCTTTTCAGAATTCTTTTTGGAGTTTACTTACAGTCATCATTTCCATAGATTTTGTGCTGGACCGTCTCCATCCACAGGTAAGAATTTTACTTCAGCATAAGAGATGAATTCCATATGCTGATAAGATCGCTAGATAAGAACACTTACAGCCTTTGTGTGTGTGTGTGCTATTGAAACAGAAACTATGACTAGATCATGTGGATACAATCATGTGGCACTTTGCTTTTAAGCTGTTTTGTGGGCTTAAGGAGAGTATTATCTCCACTATTGAATGAATAGAGCTTCTGGGACACTGGTATCACTTGGTTAATAAGAAAGGACAAGTTTTCCCAAGCCACATTTTCTGATCCATATCCAAATGTCAGTCACCTCAGATTATCAGTATGTTCGTATTTACAAGTATGAGCCTATGTCTATTTTATAATTTGCTGGAATCTGATATATTAGCAATAGAAACCTAGATTGACAACTTTTTTTTCAGGTATTTTTTCTTCTCCCATCCCAAATACACTTGCCATAAAAAAGTCACTGGTTATACCTGGTTTGTAACTCAGATCTTCAGAAAGCTGGTGATACAACTTCCATGTGTTTGTGATTTTTTGGTGGGGGCAGAGTGGAAGCAGGTAGAGAAGGCTGATATACAGCTTGCTACACCTTTCAGGAGACTTGATTTGCCAAAGTACCAAACACCTGTCCTTTGAAATTCTGTCTCAAACTGCATAATCATTATCTCCAGTAACTTTAGAAAAATACAGCTTGGTGTCACATATGAAATTCCAATCTAAAACTTGTCATGTTTTTATACGTTCACTTGCCAACTATCCACACAGTCTCACTATTTTCTTCTGAGTTATTCTATTCACCAGCAAAGAACACCAGTCATGTCATGTAATGTGGCAAGATATTTTTCTGACTGATTAAGTGCAGATACGACTTTTATAGGAAGGAAGATGAGCATACTCCTGTGGGCTGGTACAATGTGCCAGCTTTGTCACTTCTAGTTGCCAGTGTGTAACAACTTAGACTTCCCATGAGAACTCGGAAAATGTTAATACTCAGTCCAACAGCTCAATACCGTAATCTCCTCAGAGAAGTAAACAAATTAAAATGAAATAGAGAGGGAGTGACCTTGGAAAAGTTGCTTCAGCAAGTTGTGCCACTTTGTACTCCCAGTCTCAACTGCCTTGCCCATTACTTTGCAGGCAGCCCAGGACAAGGCACTTAATCCGTTTCCATGGCTTTATCTTCGAGCTTCCTGCTATAAGCTCAATGCCAGAAGTAACAACCAGCATAAGGTCTTGCACGTGAAGAGTTTCACACCGTTTATCTACCTTTTAAATACAGCTTTATCAAAGCAGTAGTGAATCTCTAACAGAGCATAAGCACACTAATATAAAGGAACCGAATTTACAAATGAAGTGGAAAGAGGATTTTGGACCAAGGAAATGAAGCTGCCTGAACTGTAAAGAGCCAAGACATAACAGTTTTATGGTTGCCTTTGTAAAATTATTCCTTGGACCGTAATGTCCACAGAAATGGTCACAGAATTATTTACTTCAGTGTGCAAGTAGGATTGTTTATTCTTTCCCTCAGTAGCTTAAATTACATGCTAAATATTTTCCCTCTGTTAAGTAATTCGAACACTTAGGAAAAACTTTTTTAAAAATACAAATCTGACTGATCAGCTTCAATAGTTTTCATACAAATTACATTTGCTTTCTGCTGTCAGCATCCATCCCATAACTGTTAGTCCTAATCAATCCTTTCCTTCTACCTCTAGTTATATATAACTGGATATCCACATTTTTTTTTTCCCCTTAACAAACTGTTTCTGTAGGTTCTACAGTTAAGATATTTTTCTCTCTCTTTTTGACAGGCCTATACATGAAGATAAGAATGCTGTTGGGATGCTGAATAGACTATCTGTGTACGGTGTTGCTCTAAACATATGGCTCTAAAATTCAGAACAGATATATCATTGGTGAAGTCCAGATAATTGATTCATAAGTCAGCTGCATCAGGCAGGTTTTTTGATGGTATCTTTATAAATAGGTTGGTGCTTTCAAAGTACCCGATGATATCTCTCATATTGACATGAAAGGCATTTGGAGGTTGGAATATGCTAGTTATACAATTTGTATTCTTGGTGCAGTTCATGGGAGTTATCAGGTTCTTAGAACACCAATACAAATACTTGGGTAAACATCTTTTGTATATTTATACTCTCTAATATTTCACCTTTCAGTCTTATTAG
>VWPV01008444.1:0-84452 GCA_013389885.1 Geococcyx californianus | reverse complement strand
TTTTTTTTTTATTCTTTTTGTGTTTGAGGTGGAGTTTTTTGAATTAAGATAAGAAAACCCCTTGGAATAGCTTAAACTCGATTTGATTTACTGCTTCTGAAACTAAGCTGATATGTCTTTGCATTATGAAGCTTCATTGAAAGATGAAAATCTCTTCATTTTCCTGTGTCCAGGAAAAATGGTGCAGTGAAGAGGATAGCCACAACTATCTAATCTTGTGGGTGTGTGCTGAGCATCCAGAGGTTTTTTATCCATTGTGTGGATATTGATCTGTTTTTAACTACTAACATAGCTGATCCAATAAGGATTAAGCACAGGAGCAGTACTAACAGTCGCAGAATATGTAAGTAAAAGCTATGTCACCATAGGCAACTAGTGAGCACGAGAATTAGGATTACATTTTAGACCTAGATGATTAAAATTTAGGTCTGTTCTAAGTAATTTTTCTACAGCTAAAGGATCTAGCCAGAACTACTGAAATGCCTTGCTGGAAATCTAGTAATTCTTTGGGCTGGTAGTCAGCCATGAATCAGTCCTGCTAAGCTCCTCTATCTTGTTTGGACCACAAGATAAGGAATACTTTAAGAAACTCTTCCTGGCCACCTCTTGGCTATTAGTATTTTCTTTCCACATTTTCAGGTAACTGAGGGTAGGAATGTGCTTTTGGGAATGGAGAACAAGCACTACTGTGAGTACAGAATGTCAGGTAAGAACACCCATTGTCACCTCAGAGGCTACAGTTAACTATGCAAGAGCTCTTTTACTCCTCTTTCTTGGAAGAAGAGCACGAGTCTTACTAAGCAATAACAATTTGTACTGGAGACTGGGGATGCTTGCCAAATTCTTTACTGTGGGTGTCATTTTAACTTACTGATACTGGCAGACACCTAAGCCCATGTGCCTGTGATAATAAACTCAGAATAGCTAAACTCAAGTCAAATAGTCTTTGCAAAACCAGCTTAAATTAAAATCCTGCTCTCCTTGGGCTTTTTATACAGCTAACAGAGAAAGAAATGCAGGCTGAATTGCTTTCTGGAGGGCATAAGGTATGAGGCCTTCCAAACAGTGCCCCTCTTGTTGCATATGCTACAATTTAGAAAACTGGTCTCCCAAATTCTGTTCTAAACTAGGCATCTAAACACAAGCTGAATGAATTGTGGCCTCATCTCATTCTGAATTCATCTTTTAACAAATTACTAAAACATATCCTAACATTAACCTTCAGGCGGTTAAGACTAGTTATCATCCTGTTATTAGGGAATCTTTCATTAATGTGATGCCATGATACCCAGCGCAGGATTAAAGGTGGGAAATTCACATCATTTTGTGAGATTAGAGTCACATCACCAAAACAAAGCTACATTTAGCAAAGCACTTCCCCAAACTGGTTCAATAGGTTCATGCAACATCATGTTATCACCCTTTGGCAGATATGCAGTTTTTATAAATCTGCTAAACTTTTGCTCAGCTGTGAGCTCAGGGTATTTCCTCTAAATTGCAAAGATCCATGTGTTTAAAAATGAAAATTATGAGATTTTCACTCTGTTTTCCAACACGCTTTGACACTATTCTTTGTTCTGATGCACTTAGGCCCTTTTATGGTCAATGAATTATATCTGAAGCTACTATACAGTACCATAATCTTCCCAGGTACAAATATCTAATTATAAAATGTAGTTCAGGATTGAAAAAATTCTTTGCTGACCCCATAGGTGCTAAAGTGATGGCCAGAGGTGTGGGTTTCATTATCCGTATCATTATCACAGCTCATATGACTCCCACGTTAATGCCAGCAATTAGTTTGCTTCAGATTTTCTGTGAGAAAATTTCTGTACGAACCCTGCAAACTACATCCTGAACACTTTGTTCCAGCTTTCTAAGATGGAGACATAAACACTGTGAATGACCATATATCTATTGATTATGAGCTTGGGCAGACTTAACACCCACACAATAATAAGGCATGTCCAAATGAGCATTAGGATCCAAGAGAGATCAAGCATGCAGCAATTGTACCTATCAGCCTCATTAGCTAACCCTGACCATCCTTCATGCTTCACAGAAGTGCTTTCTGCATTTTAAAATACTGTTAATGGGGAAAAAACGTGTTTGGGATCTCAAATTATTGCTTCTGTGTAATGTTTTTCTAATGTATTTCTATAAGTATTGGAACTAGCTGCCCATATTTAATTTGGGTTGCCTTTCTAAACCATCAGACACACTCCTACATAGCACAATTTTGTACTAGGTATGTCTTATACAAAATGAGAAGTGCAACAGAGAAATGCTTAGAGACAGCTATTTTAAGAAGCAGTAGTTCAGACTACTTAGATTATAACTTTCATTAGTTTTCTTCCCACAGCAGAGGATGCCTTCCATTTATTCCTGTCTCCATGAACTTTCCACTATTACCATCCCTTCTAATCTTCCACTTATCTTCCAGAGAAGTACTTTTACTTTGATAACTGAGGAGTCATCAGGAGCAGACTACTCTACCTAGTTCACAAGCCTATCTGGTAGAGCAAATGTATAATGAACCATTACAACCAATGAAGAGACAGCAACCACATTTTTAAAATTCCAGTATTTTTGAATTTAGCTTTTCATCACACTGAAATAAGAAGTAAGCTTATCAAGTCTCTTTGCAATGAGGAAGCTAAACAAAGCATTGGTGGTGGGTGTGTGTATTCAGATATTTTCTTCTCTGCTTTAGAAAGTATTCCTTAAGAGGACATAATCCTGACATGTAGTATCCAGCATACAATGTCCTAGGATGTACAAAAATAGCATGCAGAGAGATGATCTTACTTTGTTGCTGTTATTACTTCACATAAATATCTCTCTCTATATATATATATATATAAATGCATATATTTTTATATATATGTATATCTCTACATATCTCCTCAGGAATATTTTTACCAGAGCAAGAACTTGACTATGCCTTCCAAATCTCGGGCTGCTGTTGTAGTTGCCAGGCTACAAATCATTAGAGTTCTTAACTTTTACTGTACCCATTTCAGCTCCTGCAAAACAATATACTGTAATGACATGAAGGGAAACATTTTTCACCAAAACCTGAGCTACCTTTAGCAGAATAGCTTCTGTATCTTTCTAGATATTGCCAAGGAATAGGAGAACCTATATACAATAGAAAGTGTTTTCCTGACATTACAAGACTATAAATAGGACAGTACAGCGTGAAGAATGATGCCCTAAACCAGAAGTCAGACTATTATTTTAGGTATTATACATGAATGTATCCCTTCTGGTCTATCTCCATTTGTGAGAATGAACCATTCCAATCCCTGCTTTCAATCTGTGACCCTGCCTTCATGCAGTTTGAAACAGTATAATTTGGCAGGCCCTTGAAACTGATATCCTAATTGGCTGTGCTTTATGAGTGCTCCCTTTAAGAGACAATTCCAATAGGAAGAGGAGAGAGCAGCCTGCCAATGAAACAGAGTTATGGATAAATCTGGGATAGTCTGTGGTGTAAGTTACTGAAAAATGAAAACAATCTCACAGAATATCATCGTGTGCGGCAAATGAGCCATGAGAGATTTGGTGGGAAGGATGAAAGGTAATACACCGCTATAATAACTCTAACAGTTTAAGGACAGCCTGTGAACTGAAAGCCCATAACAGCTTTAATATACACAAAGTTTGAATGTCAGGAATGGCCTTATCTACAGTCCTCTAAAACAAAAGGCATAGTTCATTTTTTATTAAAAGTTTGATTTCCAACAATAGTTTTCAACTTTCAATACAGGATTGCTACTGATGCTGAAAACCAAAAAGCGTGAATTACTCTGCATATACATAGTATAAAAAAAAAAGCATATTTTCATCTTTCATTGCTGCGTGATATCTTTGATTATCGAAAATATAAGGATGCCTTTTTCTAAAAAAAGGCTCATTGTTGACTTGTTATCTTTGCTTATTGCCTACCACATATACAGAGTAACATAACTTAATGGTTCACTTTAATATTAGAAACAATAGCATGTCCCCCTCCACTGTGCTGTTTCTCCAGTGACTAATGTGAATATTGGCACACAGTCTGAGGTCCAGCTATTTTGTGAGTAAAATATTGAGGGCAAGCATCATGTTTTTCCACAGTGGGTACTGTGAGTTGCATTTATATTTTCCCTTTCCCTTCCCGCTAACAAGTAGAACCCACCCAGGCCAAACCTGCTATTTTTGAACAAATAGCACTTTAATGCATTCCCTGTATGCAATAATAAACAGATTAAGAAATGTTTAAGAGACTGGTATTTTATTAAGCACTTGCATTAAGCATTGCCTTCCTGTCAGCTGAAGCCTTTGGGGTGTATGCACTGCACACAGGTCGGGTTTGGATGGTTGGCAGAAGACCCTGCAGAGCAGGCAGCGAGGTGTCTGTCTGAGAGCAGCTCTTGCTGATGCGGGTGATGCGGGTGATGCGGGTGATGCGGGTGATGCGGGTGATGCGGGATGTGTCTGGCCACGAGTGCTGCAGTGACCTGATCAATGGACACAGACGAGTGATTCTACAAGGGATGGGAATGTGACAGCAGTCTTGAAGGGCGTTGAACGTCGGTGTTAGTGTGGTGCTTCAAGTGAAGGCTCAGGGATGCAGCACGGTCCAAAAGTGAAAATACTACAAGTTTCTCAAAAAATTTCCAGTTGATTTTAGGAATAGCAAAGCATAAAGGAGGGCTACAAATAATCTGAAAATGAGGATATGTGTGGCCAACATTACCCCTTAAAAAGTTACATTAAAAATATTAATTATAAACAAATAACTGCAAGTTACTTGCTGAGCAGTGAGGTGTTGTTCCCAGTCTTCTCTCTCTACTCCAAGCACTGAAAAAAGTAAAAATAAAACATTTTCTAAAGCTGTGTTAAAAATGAGAACCTTTCAGATAGCTTAGAAAGGCTTGTTTGCAGGAACTCATCTCTCATAAAAGGCTTGTTGCTGCTCTAGGGAGGAGTAAAATAGCTACTGATGACATTCAAATCATGATCTGTCTTCTCAGCCATTAATTTTAAATATGATTCATAGTCCATTATGCTCTGGAAACCAAAGAAATTATGCTTTATTGTGTCTAGCCATTTTTCATCACTATGTACTCATAATGACCAATTTTGCTCTTTCCTTCTGATATGAGCTTGAAAATGTGCAAAAATTAACCCTGATGCTTACATTTGCCTTTAATTCAGCTTCATAAGGATTTCCCAGTGTAAATATATATTTATACAACAGAACAGACTTATTAGCATCCAACATATAAACATCATTAACTTTTAAATTGCTTAAATATTAGGGTTCATAATTTAGAAACAAGTCCAGGTCAAACTTCAGGAAACAAACACTGCTGAACTTTATTCTACTTAAACACAAATTTGAATAAAAATGTACATTTTAATGGCTGCCTAAGCTTTTGTTAGGGCATTTTAATAACCATGGAAGTAAAGTCCCAAAATGGGTGGGTTTATATTATTCATCCTTATTTGCAATGTCAATGCATTTTTTATTTTAAAAAGAAGAAAAAGACAAGCCACAAGTCCTGGTTTAAGTTTTCAAAAATCCAGATCCAGTCCCTTGTTTCCGCTATGTGGCTTTGCACAAATTGTATACTCTGACTCATAATCTCACCTGTAAAATGCAGATTTCCATTATGTGTTTCCAAACAAAACAGATAATCGATGTAAAGCTGAGTCACCACTTCCTTCATCTTTAAGAAATGGTGCATCCTCCCACCGTTGGAGGTGGTGGCAGCTCTGAGTCCCAAATCAAGGCGAAGGTCTTTCTCAAAAGCTTGTACGACAGGAGGCATCAATATGCTGTAACTCCCATTAAGCTTTATTCACAGGGTGCACAGCAGTGGAATACTACTTTTAATGTGTCTAAGACCTGCCTCCCTCCTTGCCCAGCCCCATACTCACTGAGGAACTGCTGAGGGCAGTGGGGCTGCCTGTACAGGCACATGCCACGTGGCATGCAACAGGGCAGCACAGCGTAACCCTTGGCCACCGGAGTATTACTTGAAGCAATAATGAGATAAGATCATTGAGTTAAGTCTCACAGCACACAGTTCAGTTTGCTAAATACCTTGTGGATTATGACAGAGAAGTAAATAGTGTATTATCACTAACTGCTTATTAAATAGTAGCTGAATAAAAATAGCAAGCAGACTATGACTTGCAGCATCCTCAAAGACAACGTAATTTTCATTTCTTTCTGTCTACCATAAGAGTTCATGGGTATCAGAGATTGAGTAAATTGTTGCTGAGTTCATTAAAAAAAACCCCCAGAACTAATTACTCTTAAAATAATGGTGATGAGTGCTGGGCATAACAAGACTTACAAACCTCTGGGTATTTTCCAGAGTAAGAATAAGAAGTTGCTTCTACCCAGTTAGGGATAGCAAATGATTTAATACAGCTCGTACAGCTTGTCACACATGAAGAAAATCCCACATCTCCCACAAGTACAAGCTTCAGATATCACATTTCCAGCTTAATCACCAAGATTAAATTTTAAATTATTGATGAATTCCAAATAAATATGAGATTTGAAGTGGGGAGTTAACCCTATTGTGAAAATCTTAAAAGTGCTACAAGAAAAGAGGGATGATGTATATAGATGTATTGGGTGTCAATGTCAAGGTGTTGGCAGCAGGAGGGCTACAGGGACAGCCTCTGTGAAGAGGGTCCAGGGGTTACCTGTCCTGGACACAGCCAGCTCCCTAAGGGACCACTGCAGGACACAGCTGAGCTCTTCAACCAAACTAGTGGCATCTCTGGGAAAACATAGTTAAGGATGGACAGAAAAAGCTGGACCAGGGAAAGGGACAAAAATATCATGGACATGAAGTCTGGCTTTGAAGAATACACAGAAACAGCTTTTATCTGAAGACTGACACCTACTGAATCAGGTAAGGTAGCTTATGAAGAAAAACAGGGATTCTTAGAATTATTACTGAAAAGATAAAATAAATTAATTAGTCTTCTCTCTATTATAATTTTCCAAAATGTAATTTTACAAGATCCTTCTTTGGCAATCAGTGATTCTAAGACATGAATTGGTTTGAAGGCCAAGAAAAAGAGATAAAAAAGCAAGAGAAAATATTCTCAAGATGGAAAGATTCTGGTGAAACTGAGGAAAAAGGCAAGAGTTCTGAGAAAGTGGCATTTAGCATAATTTAGGAATTGTCACTCTAAATTTCAAAACATTTCAAAACTGCTGAATAAAGAAAGCTGTTTCATGATGCAGTTTAATTTTTGCTATTACTTCAAAACAGATGGATTCTATCCTTTATCCCTTGTACCATATATTATGAAAACCAGAAAAAAACCCTACAAAAATAATAATTTTGAAGCAATTTGAATACAATTTAATTCCAAGAATCTTTCCATAGTATCAAGACTTTCACCTTGAATTTCTTTCTATGTACTTATTTGTTCTGCCACTGATCTACTTAAATTCAATAAGTGTGCTATACCTTTTCACTTAAGTAAACTTAGGTAATTCCAGTCCTTATAACAATAACTTTAAGATCAGAAGGCTGTCCTATGAGGCTGAAATGTTGTTAAAGAGCAAGGAATGAGTGTAGAATAGTCTACAAATACAGAGGCTAATGTACTAACAGCTGCATCTGCATTAATAATGGAATTCAGAAACCAGAAACAAGAGGCAGCATAGCAGAGAGAGATAGCTAACATTATTCCAGCAAAGTAAAAAAAAACCAAAACCCCCCAAAACCCCCACCCCAAAACCAGAGAACAGACAATTCAATGGAGAAGTCTAAGTTTTATTTCTACTATATTTAGCTATCTTTGCAGTTTTATAAATTATACTTGATTATAATAGAAGATAATTGATCTAGATTACATATTTCTAATGGAAATAAACTGGCATCAGATATTTGCTACCTGATTAAGAAAAAAAAGTAAAAATATGTAATATTCTAGGGTAATTTTTCTTATGAGTAATAAATTTACATGATACTAGCCAGTCACAGTCATTTAGCTTTGCCACGTTTAGCATAGGTTTCTTTGGGGTTTATTGTTCGGGTTTTTTAAAAAAGCATGTTAGCAGCATTTTAAGAAAAAAAAGGCCACTTGGTTGTTGAATTTATCTTGAATAAATAATCCAAATCCTCACTTCAAATTTTCCCATTTTGACTTCTGACTTGTCAGAGGATGACTAACAAGCAGATAAATTATTTGTGCTGCCTAAGTCGTTTGTTGGTGTGTAATAGTCCCTCATCCATTCCTATCCTGCTATGACATTTGTCTTGCTTAAAGCCAAAAATCTTGACCCCCTGGACATTTTGTGCAAAAATTGATTAAAACAGTACCAGAGCAGGAAACAATAACCTGTAGAAACCAGTAAAGGCAATTTAATATTTGAATAGACTTGCTGGAAAACAGTATGAAGATTTTATATATGCATACTCATAATACTTCCATAAGGTAGACGAAAACTGGAAAACAAGCAACCATCTACTTTACCTTTACCTTTTTTTGTTCTGTCTCAAATGAATGATAAAATTAAAATGAACACTGAAGCAACACAATATGAAACTATTGATGAAATTTTATGTCCTAGAGATGGTTCATCATGCCTGAGCAAGAATATGATGAAGGAAAAAAGTTAATCAAATTATGAAAATTATGACCATTAAGTTATTTATAATGCAGATATTCACAGTGATTCTTCACAAATCTTCAAATATGAAATCTAAGAAAATATTTTTTTTTGGAAAATGACTGAGATAGTTGCTGATAAGAAATTAAAATGGATTATATGGAAGCCAATGTCTGGTAACATTTGGTGCAATTCAGCTGTTGAAATTGCCTTAGTATTGTTAGCAGTTAAAAACCACTTCTCTTGAGGGATCAACATCTATTTCCAGAACTAGTTTGTGTAATAAGCATAGTTAAGAATGATAGTGAAATTCTTCCATGAAGCAGCTCAGGAAAAGATATTCAGATATTCATTTATTCAGCGTCAGCTGGTAGGTTAGAAGGCTACAAACTGCAGAAATTTTACTGCATATAAACTGACCTAATCAAAGCTCTAATTCACAGAAAATGCAACTGGTGAACCACATTCTGTACTGATTTGCATTCAGAAGTATTATACAGGAAAAACACAGGAAAGAATCTACTTATGCAGTACACTAAATATACATATTACAAGTTACTTGTATTTTATTCTTTCCTTTTATACTGCTCTTCAGTAATGACCAACTTTTAAGCAATATTTAATTAATGAAATATGTAACTTCATAGAGTGTCACTGTTTTCAAATGGTTTTGTATGAAATTTGTGAAATAATCTTATTTCAACTTTGAACTGGCCTCGCTCCTGTTCATTATATACTCTTCTTTGGTTTAACCTTATCTTCTGTATTTGTGAAAGTTCATTGTCAACAAGGCAAAAGATAAGCTCTGAAAATGAAACTTTAGTTCTTTTGCTATGCCTATGCTTTTTCTCTTAGTACCATAAACTGGAAGAGCAGTGTATACCTATACCACAAGTCTTTAAAATTGCTAAAAAGTAATCTCATTATTTTTTAGGGAAAAGCTGGTATAAAATCTTGGATAAAAACATGGATAGAATGGGGAAAAAAACCCTTCCACTATAATTTTATTAGGGGGGAGTAGGAGTGCTGTTTAATATGTAGTTTTTCTACCGCTTAAAAAGAGGCTTAAGCTGACTCCCCAACATTTCTGTATTCTGAGGTCATACTGGAGCATTTTCATGCGTATTTTCATGCGATATCTAGCTTCTAGTCTTCTGAAGAACCTTGGCTTTTTAAGTTAGGACAAGAGAGCAGCCAGCTGTAGCACGTGCTAGCACCCTGGTCTCTGTTAGGGTATCAGATGGGAGAGAGGAGGAATCCCAGACAAACAAACCTCATAGTTATGCACATTGCTGAATGAGAAGCTTACTGCACAAGGAGCTTTTTCTAAGCCATTGCTAAGGCTCTCTGACATAGACCATAGAAGGGTCTTAGCATAATGGAAATTAAGGTACAACTGTGTGGTTTTGACAAGTTTCCTACACACACTAAGAAAGAGAAGTCATTCTCTATGTATTTGGTTGCTATACCCTTGCATATTCTTACTCAGTTGTAAAAGAGATGTCAGTTAAGCAAAATTTTACTACTGATAAATACATATAAAAGGGAGCTATTAAATGTTTTGCTACATGACATCGACAGAGCTAAATAAATTTCTGGGTTTAGTATTAAAAGATACCTCTGCAGTTGTAAGCACGTTATGGTGAACGCTGTAGTTCTGAGAGTGCCTGTTTTGCTCTGTGGCTGGCCCATTTGGGTGCTTCGTGCAGCAGATCCTATGTATCAACCATCCGTCACATTTCTCATGTCAGTCTGTTATCTTCTGCTGGAAATAACTGGCATATTGTCATCTTCTTAAATACTGATGTAAGTCCTACTTGTCTATGCTTCTTATACATATAAACTCCTGCACATCGGAATGACAACACCATACAGAAATACATATGCATACATATATATACACACATATACATGTAATATCTACAAAAACAATAGTGCAGATGTCTTTTATTTAGCCTTAAACAGAAAGACAGCCATGAATTTGTAGATATACTGTATATTGCTCTTGGCAGTGCTAAAAATAAGTCATTTGGATTAATCATTTTAAAGCAGAACATTTTATAACTTAAATAATATTATTTTTATTCAAGACCCCATTTGCTTTAATGCAGTTTTTCTGAAAGCATGCACTAATTTTTTTTCTCAGCATAGTCTTGGGAGGATAAAATGATAAATATGATTATTTGTGGATTTTAAGATATCATCTTGCCTTACTTAGAGTAGATTATCACTTCCCAGTGAGGCTTATGTACTGATAGCATTCATGATTATAGGTATATGTATAAAAAAATACTCAAAGTATCATGTAGCAGACTCGATTATGTTCTATATAAGTAGCTGTTGAATTGTAGCCAGTATCATAAAATTTTGGCAGGTTCTCATTTTTTTAACAGTTGCAGCCTTTTGGTCAACCAAACTGCTTTTCTTACATCTAAAAAATTTATTGCTGTAAGTTGTTAAATTGAAAGTTTAATTTCAGTTGTTAAATTGAAAAACTCTGCTAATTGAAAGTGGAAAATATAGAGTTGTCCAAAAATATGAATGAGGAGTAAATTAGAGATAAAAGGACTGGCAAGAAATGAACCCTCATTAATAGTTTGATGTTTACAAATTGGGTCTTAATATAATAGGTAATTTTACCATCATTTTGTCTCTTCGTTGCCTTCAAGTGAAAGTAGTGACTGGGTTCTTACTGCTATAAAAGAAAGCCAAATATAGCCTGCAGAAATTATTTTTTGAAATTTAAACAAAGCATGCTGAAAAATGGTCTCAAATTTTCACCTTCCATTTAATCTTCTCTTTAACATTTATAGCTCTCCAGTGAAGCTTAACAACAGAAAGTGCGTCGGTAATTCTTTCTGCAAGTCTATCAAATGTTGGACTTCCTCTATAGAATGAAAACCCCTGGCTTTTTCACATTTTATAAATGTGCTATACTGACTCCACATCTTCTGTGAGTTACCTGTTTGCTTCTGAATGGTAAAAAGCTAAAAACATACTGACTTTTAATTGTAGCCTTACAACTTCGAAATGGAAAGTATAGAAATAGATGAAACCAATCATCTATTGTAGAAAGCTGAGGGCAGTTCTCAAGTTTCAGAAGCTTTTCAAAAATTTGAAACGAATGTAAACTTTATGAGAAACGTCAGTTTTATTCTGGGCAACTGCCATCAAAACATGAGGGGTTTAGATGGAACAGTTAAGAAACATATGCTCAGAAAACTAAAAGAAGGAAATAATAATACGGGGAAAGGTTAACACCTTGACATTAAATTAAGTGCTTTAATAAAAATTATGATATGTTTTTATATCATCAGGTATAACTGAGTACTATGGCAAGCAATAAAACAAAAATGAAAAGACTCATTTCATCTGTCAGTCTCTGGTTGGAGTAGAGCTCTGCAGGAAATCTGAATGTGTGAGTCTTTGAACTAAGCTAAATCGCTGTGTGAAATAAACCATTTTACTTTCAAAGTTTCCATGCTAGGGACAGAAGTATTGTATTCAGATTGCTTTGTTTTGCCCAGTAATATAGAAAGTGTTAGTCCAAGTTTCAGAGAATACCCCCCACCTTTTATGACCCCTTCTGTAGATTTTTAATTGCATATTTCAAGTAGTTAAATTATAAAATGCATATATGATTGCATAATTGAAACATGGTGCTTAAAAATCAATTTTGTATGAGCTGTAGTTTAGTTTACTACTACGGAAAAATATTCTTCTAGAAAAAATATTGCATTACTGTAGGAGCTGACAACAATTTTACATTTTTTGTTGTCTTTTAAAAAAAAATAACAGTCCCTAACTCTAAATAAGGCAAATCCACCAATGGTCTGGATGAAGGTACAGAGCGTACCGTCAGGAAGTTTGCCGATGACACAAAACTGGGAGGAGTGACCATTACACCAGAAATCTGTGCTGCCATCCAACGAGGTCTGGACAGGCTGAAGAGTTGAGTGGAGAAAAACCTAATGAAGTTCAACAAAGGCAAGTGTGGGGTTCTGCATCTGGGGAGTAATAACCACATCTACCAGTACAGGTTAGGGATTGACCTGCTAGAAAGCAGCTCTGCAGAGAAGGACCGAGGAGTCTCGGTGGACAAATTAACTATGAGGCAGCAATATTCCCTTGTGGCCAAAAAGGCCAATGGTATCTTGGGGTGCATTAAGGAAAATGAAGCCAGCAGGTTGAGGGAGGTAATCCTCTCCATCTGCTCTGTCCTGTTGAGGCACCCTCTGGAGTACCGTGTCCAGTTGTGAGCTCCCTAGCTCAAGAAAGGCAAGGAACTATTCCAAATTTGTGGAGAGTTGCCAAGATGATAAGGGCACTGGAGCATCTCTCTTTTGAGAAAAGGTTAAGAGACCTGGGTTTTAGCCTGGAGAAGAGATGACTGAGAGGCGATCTTATTTAAGCCTTTAACTATTTAAACAGCGGCTTTCAGGAGGATGAAGCCATATTCTTTTCGATGGTGCCCTGCCACGGGACAAGGGACAATAGGCACAAACTGGAGCACAGGAAGTTCCATCTGAATATGAGGAAAAACTTTACTGTGAGAGTGACAGAGCACCAGAATAGGCTGCCCAGAGAGGTTGAGGAATATTCTTCTCCAGAGATACTCAGCCCCACTCAGACAAACACCAGTGCAACCTGCTGTAAGTGAACTGCTGGAGAGGCTGGACTAGATGATCTCCAGAGGTCCCTTCCAACACGTACCCTTCTGTGATTCTGTGAGTCTCTAAGCAGTTTAAATCCACTCAGAGCAGTCTAATAGATTCCCCCCCCCCCCCCAAAGTGGCTAAATAGATAAAAGCATTAAGTATCTAACTTGTTAAAGATTCTTGAAAATCTCAGCTGTTGCTCATCAGAATCACTAGAGGCTTAAGTGCCTTAGGGAATCTGAATAATTCTTTCTACACATTTCTATACAAGGCTGATTTGATATATAAGAAAAGTCTTAGTGCAATTTCTGTATAAAGTTGTTATTTTCATAAGCATGCTTGGCTTTTAAAGTTGGACTTGATGATCTCAAAAGTCTTTTCCAATCAAATGACTCTATGATTCTAGGAAAGCTGCGCCTTCATATCTACTGTATTACCAAAACGGTTGCTCAACTTTCTTGTTGCTGTGATATTGTTACAAAGAAGCTTGTATTAGTGAAGCTCATTTTTAGGGAAACAAATATACTGGTATTAGTTATATCCATAAAGATAGAACTTTACCCACAAATGGGACAATAAGGGGTATGAAAAACACATAACAAACTTACGTACAAAGGTTTTGTATTTTAAAACTGCTCATACTTTAGCGTTAAAGAGTATTGATTCCCTCTGTGATTTACTAAATAATTTTGGGCCCATGGAGTTTCAGGTACATAAGTCAGAATTTCGGCTCTGAGATGAGGTTGAGAACTTGTATTAAACTGACACATACTTTAAATGCTTTGGGATTCATTTGCTCAAAGAAGTGGTTATCAAAGCTACACACAAAACCTTTAGATTTTTTAAAGTCGTGCTGCTGTTGCTACTGAGTGTGCCTACCAGTGGCTACAAGCTGTTCAGAAGGGACGGGAGAGGAGGGAGGGGCAGAGACATTACTCTCTACATCAGGAAATGCATAGGTTGTGAAGAGCTGTTTCTGAGGAATGGTAGTGCACAAGTTGAAAGTTATGGATAAGAATTAGAGACTGAGGCAACACAGGGAGCCTTGTGGTTTGTGTTTACTGAAGGCCACCTGATCAAGAGGAGCCTGTTGACCAGAACTTCTTATTTCAGCTACAGGAGGCATTGTGTTTACAGGCTCTTCATTTGATTGGGGGAATTCAAGCATCCTGACACCCTTTGGAAAAGTGGCATGGTGAGCTGTAGAAGCAATCCAAGACACTCCTGGAGTGCGTTGAGGATAACTTGTAGAGCCAGAGAACAGGCAGCTCCATTAGAAGGGGTGTGATATAGGATCTGACGCTCACCAGTACAAGTGACCTATTTGGTGATGATGTTCATCCTGGAGAACAGAAGGCTTTGGAGAGAGCTTATTGCAGCCTTTCAGTACTTAAAAGAGGCTTATCAGAATGACAAGAACAAACTTTTTAGCAGCATCTGTTGTGATAGGATAAGGAGTAATGGTTACAAATTAAAAGAGGATAGATTCAGACTAGACATAGGAAAGAATTTTTTTACTATGAGCACAGTGAAACATTGGAACGGGTCACCCAGAGAGGTGGTGGATGCCCCATCCCTGGAAACATTCAAGGTCAGGTTGGACAGAATTCTGAACTATCTGTTCTAGTTGAAGATACTCCTGCTCATTGGAAGGCAGTTCAACCTGATGACCTTAAAGGGTCCCTTCCAACCCAAACCATTCTATGATTCTCTTACACTGATGTGACAGAATATTGCATAATTATAGAGAATAAAATCTAAATGATATTCTCACTAAGAGGAATATGTTATTTTCAGAAACATTTCTAAAACATTCAGAAAAAATATTAAACACATTTTCCTCTGTCAGAGAGATAAAAATTAACTTATTCAATTGGTTTTTTTCTTGCTATTGTTACAGTGTAAAATGAAACTATAAAAAGGGCAACTGTCGATTAAAAAAATATTTCTCAGTGTACATTTCACTGAGCAGGTTTCTCATTTATATTACTGAAGCCACAGTCAAGATCCTTGATTTTTAATAAACACATAGACATCTGGAAAAGTAGAATGCAAAGAAACTGTTTTTTTTCCACTGTATCATATATATATACCTTTTAAATGATGTATATATATTTCTTTTTTATTCCAGATCAGTGAACCAAATTCAGTTTTTTAGTTCTTTTACACCCTGATATCATGAAGACTTTCACACAGATAAAAAAATATCGGAGCTTTTTTTTTTGTTACTTTGCATTTATGTCTGTGATTTGCTCAACCAGGTATTGCGATCCAGCTTGGAACAGTCCTGGGGTGGCTTGGGTAAGACCCTGGGTCTCCCTGTAATGTTTACAGATTTGGTACCCACTGGGCTAAATGGAGGCAAAACGATGACAAACAATTGATATAAATGGAATTTATTTTTACAGGCATTCTAAGAAATAAGATTGGCATTAGCTTGCTAAATCTGTGTTAAGGGAAAAGAAAGAAAGAGAGAAAAGGAAGGAAGAGGGGAGAGAGAGAGCAATGAGCAAGGACACCACCTGGCAGCTGGTCTTCTCTCTCCCAGGATGGTGAGTGCGCTGTTGTAAATGTCCCTCTTGCAGAATATTACTTATAGATTTGGGTGGGCCTGCACAATGCTTCTTTTAGGAAAGTTCTGGAACTGAGTTTGGGGTGGGCCCAATGTGAGTCCAAGGTACCGTTTTGCCCCTGTCTCCCTACCAGCAAGACTGCAGCATGATCTCTCTGGGCAGTAAACGCAGCTGAGCTGCTTGTGAGAGTGAAATACAGAGTTGAAGGACACTGCTTCTGCTACGGTCTCAACAGTGCCTTAAGGGAGAAAAACAAGATTTAAGGTAGCCAAAAAGAATCAGTTTCTTCAACTAGGTTTGCCAATCCATTCTGAACTGCCTGGTAGTACCTTATCACATGCAGTAAGTATAGTTTAAGCTTTGACAATGGCATTATTACAGTATAAACTATGCATTAGACATAAATACTTCATAGTATCATACCACATCTGCAGTAGGAATTAATTATGAAATTGCAAAATGTTTTCCAAAAGGATTATATCTGTAAGTTTTCAATACTTTGTTTGAATGATACTAATGTTGGCTTCTATTAAAATTACTAGTAAACTTTGTTCTTTGCAGCATTTTCCTACATTTTACAATTGTACTTGACTTGCTTAAGGTTTGAAAGCATAATATTACCTTTTCTATGAGCTAAAAAAAATAGATGCTAAGATTTAAAGAGCAAAATTCTAAGATGGATGAAGAGGAAAGCAGAGCTAGAAGTCAGCTGATATTTTAATTTTTTTTTTCTAGATATATCCAGATATAGAAGGAGCTGTATGAAACACCTGTGAACAAAATGTGTCTTAATGTCTATTTCAAAATATCAAGTAATGAATTCTTTGCTTACCTATCATATTCTGAAAATACAAAAGGAATATGAAACATCGGTGATGATGGCAAATAGCCCTTGTTTCTCTCACAGTGTTCTGCCAGGATCCAGAAGCAGCCAGATGGTGAAAGCTGTGGACTGTCTGCTTTGTAGATGACAGATACCATGAAGAGAACAAAGCCAAACACTGCAGCACATGCAGGGCAGAGGTATGACAGTGCTGGAGATATCGTATGCATTTTGTGAATGACAACTGCAGTGCCAGCAGAGTGGAGGACAGAAATTACAGATGTCTACATGCAGACATTTTGGGGGAAATTTCTGATAGTATTCACTTATACTTAACAAGATGATAATTCAACTTACTATAGAGGTCTTTGGTCTCCATTTTACAAATATCTAGTAATTATGGGTCTATATAATTTTGCTTTGCAACCCCATGATACATAAATATGGATTATTTGTACATTTTTGTTCAGTAAAAGAAAAATAATTCAAGCTTTGCAGGTTGGAAAAATAACCCCCTAAAGTATATATTAAATCTCTTTATAAAATGTAGGATAATAAACAATTTTTATGACAGAAAATATTGCCATCCAAAACACCTTTTGAGAAAAAAAATACTAGGAAGAGCTAGGACAATATAATCAAAATACTCCAAGTCTTTTATGATCAGAGGCTTTGTTATGCCCTGCTACTGTTTACGTTATGTATTGTCTGAATCAAGAGGAAGATAATAATAAATGGCAAATAGACATTTCACTGGCAAAACTCGCTTGAATGACCTTCATTTTGCTGATGACATTAATCAGCAACAGAAATGTATGGTTTTGTTAAGAAAGGCAAATGAAATGTGTGTCTGTTAATACTCCAGGAATATTGTTAGAAGCATCAAGGTTTTTTTAC
The DNA here is from genome assembly GCA_013389885.1 of Geococcyx californianus. NCBI lineage: Eukaryota > Metazoa > Chordata > Aves > Cuculiformes > Neomorphidae > Geococcyx > Geococcyx californianus. Next base: position 66,863 of record VWPV01008444.1, on the reverse strand, counting down.
TTGCCTAGAAAGTTATAGGTGCTGTAATAGTAACATCAAGCCTAAGATGGCCTTTAACAATAAAAGTCCTTCAGAAACTTGAAACATTGTTGTCCTCAGAAATACGATCAGCAATGGCACAGTAATAACAATTTCCAATACTTCCTCTCCTTCTTTAGAGATGTTTCTGGAACACCCCAACAACGAGGAACTTTTCTACAATTCATTGTTCTTATCAGGAAGGTACTTAAAATAAGTTAGAATATAATATATCTTCTGGAAGTCTAAGGAGTGTGGACAAACTGAAACATGAACACAGTTAGATGACAACTTCCACAACTGCTACATCCTAAAAAGAATATAATAGGGAGGTTTACTTAAACCGCAGAAGAAATAGCAAGGAAAAAGCCTTCCTCATTGCCAGGAGGATCATAAATCTAGTTAATCCAAGCCCACAATATCAATGACGTGTGGTGGATAATTTTGAGGGAGCACAAGATAAAGACAGATATATTGAGATATTTACATGCATTTTTGTTTCAACCAGGTAAAAAAAAAAAACTGTGATGTGGATTACATTTTTACTTCTGAATGTTGATCTCTCATATTTCAAACAAGAACAGAGATTAAAAAATAGCAACACCTCTGATATCACAAATAAAAGGTGACAGTTTGTTAATTACTGAACAGTATAAATGAATGCATGTAATAAGAACTGCAGGCTAAAATGGTTTATTTTGCAGTCTCACATTGTCAACAGGATTTTGGAGGTTATTTACTCAAGTAATCAATAACAAACAAAATGTTACCATGACAACTATCATATTACAGATGCAGTACTTTGCATAACCTTTGGTTTAAATGGACTTTTTAAAAACTCACTTGGTTTAAAACTCTCTTCACTACTTTGTCCTCTCTCAAGAAAACTTTAAAGCCAGAAGTGAAAACATCAATTCTATTCTTTTTATACAGTTAAGGCAGCCAGCTTGCTAGGGGGTATGTATACAAATCCAAATTCTAATGCTTATCTGATTATTTGGATTGAAGAGTCAGAATTGAGTGGGACATAGCAATAGTCCCACAGCTCTTTTTTTCTGGGCCACTGGCTATAAAAACTAGCAATGTTCAAAAACTAGTGAAGCTTAGCCACCTTAACATGTACCAAACCTAAGCTCAGGGTGGTCATTGGCACACTGATATTGTGAGAGACTTCAAAGGTACCTCAACAACCTTGTTACCTGTTGGAGGGACAATACCGCAGGGAAAATGCTCCAGGGTTCCTGGAGTGCATTGATCATAACTTCCTTCTCCTTGTGATAGAATAGCCAGTGAAGAGAGGTGTTATGCTGGGCTGTTCTCACCAACAAGGAAGTGCTGGAGAGGAATGGGAACCCTTGTCTGCAGTGACCATGAAATGGTAGAATTCAAGATCCTTAAGGCAGTGAGGAGGGTGTGCAGCAAGCTCACTACCCTGGTCTTTGGGAGAGCAGACTTTGGCCTCTTCAGAGATCTGCTCAGTAGGGTACCATGAGATAAAGCCCTGGAGCAGAGAGAGGCCCAAGAAGGCTGCTTAATATTCAAGTGTCACCTCCTCCAAGCTCAGGAGCAATGCACCCCAACAAAGAGGAAGTCAGGCAAAGAAGCCAGGAGGCCTGCATTGATGAAAAAGGAATTCCTGGACAAACTCAAACTCAAAAAGGAAGTCTACAGAGGGTGGAAAAAAGGGCAAGTAACCTGGGAGGAGCTCAGGAGCCAGAGAAATTGTCTGGGCAGCCAGGGATCAGATTAGGAAAGCTAATAGAATTAAATCTGGCCAAGGATGTCAAGGACATCGAGAAAAGCTTCTATAGGTACATTAGTGACAAGAGGAAGGCTAGGGAGAATGTGGGCCATCCCTGGAAGGAAACAGGAGACCTGGTTACCCAAGACATGGAGAAGTCTGGGGTACTCAATGACTTTTTGGCCTCAGTCTTCACTGGCAAGGGCTCAAAACAAACTGCCCAAATCACAGAAGGCAAAGGCAGGAAGTGGGAGATCACTGTAGGAGAAGATCAGATGCCAGATCATCTAAGGAACCTGAAGCTGAATAAGTCCATGAGACCTGATGAAATGCATCTATGGGTCCTGAGAGAAATGGTGGATGAAGTTTCTAGGACACTGTCCATCATATTTGAAAATTTTTGGTAGTCCTGTGAAGTTCCCACTGACTGGAAAGGGGAAACATGATCTCCATTTTTAGAAAAGGAAAAAAAGAAGAGACTGTGAACTATACGCTGATCAGTCTTACCTCTGTGCCAGGCCAGATGATGGAGCAGATCCTCCTGGAAACTCTGCTCTGGCACATATAAAATAAGTAGGTGATTGGTAACAGCTGACACGGCTTCGTTAAGGGCAAATCGTGCCTGACAAATTTGGTGGCCTTCTATGATGGGGCTACAGCATTGATGAATAAGGGAAGAGTAACTGGCATCATCTACCTGGACTTGTGCAAAGTGTTCAACAGTGCTCCACATGACACTCTTGTCTCTGAATTGGAGAGGTATGGAATTGATATATGGACCATTCATTGAATAAAGAATTGGTTGAATGGTCGTACTCAAAGAGTTGTGGTCAATGTCCAAGTGGAATCCAGTGGGACAGGTCTCCAGGGGTCAGTACTGGGACCAGTGTTTTTTAACCTCTCTGTCACAGGCATGGACAAGTGGGATTGAGTGCATACTCAGCAAGTTTGCTGATGACATCAAGTTGTGTGTCACAGCTGACCCACTGAAGGAAAGGAGTACCATCCAGAGGTACCTTGACAGGCTTGAGATGTGGGCCTGTGCAAACCTCATGAAGTTCAAGGTCAAGTGCAAGGTCCTGTAACTGAGTCAGGGCAATCCCAAGCACAAATACAGACTGTGCAGAGAATGGATGGAGAGCAGCCCTGAAGAGAAGGTCTTTGAGTTGCTGGCCCATGGGAAGCTTGGCATGAGTCAGCGATGTGCATTTGCATCCAGAAAGCCAACTCTATCCTGGGCTGCATCAAAAGAAATGTGACTAGCAAGTCGAGGAAGGTGATTCTCCCTCTCTACTCTGCTCTTGTGAGACCTCACCTGGAGTACTGCATTCAGTTCTGGAGTCCTCAGCACAGGAAGACATGGATCTATTAAAGCGAGTCCAGAGGAGGTCATGAAGATTACCCAAGGGCTGTAACACCTCTCCTGTGAGCTCCTGAGGGCAGGCTGAGAGAGCTGGAATTGTTCAGCCTAGAGAAGAGAAGGCTCTGGAAAGACTATAGCAGCCTTCGAGAACTTGAAGGGCGCCTACAGGAAAGATGAGGAGAGGCTCTTTACCAGGGATTGTAGTGATAGGCAAAAGGGTAATGGTTTTAAGCTGAAGGAGGGTAGATTTCCATTAAATTTTAGGAAGAAATTATTTACTGTGAGGGTGGTGAGATGCTGGAACAGGTTGCCCAGAGAAGTCATGGATGCCCCATCCCTGGGGGTGTTCAAGGCCAGGTTGGACAAGACTTTGACCAACTTGATCTAGTGGAAGGTGTCTGTGCCCATGGCAGGGGAGTTGGAACTGAGTAATTTTTAAGGTCCCTTCCAACTAAAACAATTCTATGATTCTGTGATGTGCCTCGGTCTAGGTGTTATTTTTTGTGTCACATTTTCAGCTGCATCAGTTCTTCCAAGCTGACTTTCTACAAGCTACAGGTGGAGACCAGGCAGAAGACCTATGGCATTTCAGTTGGCACTGGGTATCTAAGACTTAACAAGTAAATCTGATGAATAATTTTGAAGAAATGAGCAGTATCACTTCATTGTTCTTACCTCAATAACGTCAATTTTCTGTTTCATGTTTTCCATAAGAGTTTCCTGACTTACCTTCTTTCTGTATCACAGCAGTGCTATCGATGTCACCTGCTATAGGAGCACCAGCCTAAGGGCATACACACCATCTGCTTGCTTCAGGTACCAGCTTCTAACTTCTCAGGACAGGGATCACCCCAGTGTCATGTATGCACATAAACTTAACTGCAGATGGACATGGCTGCATGATGAACAACTTTAACTACGTTATATATAAACTATAGGAAGAATGCACAGCTTGAAAAATATTAGAATGGATAACATATAGGTTAAAAGCCACTCATGAAGAATCAGTGGATGTTTGATACTGGGGGTTTACCTACATCCCATCTAAATCAGCAGGAGTACTGTATTTGGCATCTGAATGAAAGAGAACCAATTCTCAGAATTATAGAAGTGAAAGAGAGCAAAAAAAGAAAAAATTATGGTATTAAAAAATCTCATATTAATAGGAAAGTGCAAAGTTCTGGAAACAGAATTAGGCTTTTTGCAGGGGAGTCAGCAGGCTGAATTTAAATGTTAATTTTGATCTGTGGTGCATTTGGTAATAAAGGTTAGACACAATATTTTGTAGTATCCTGTCACATGGTGTGATTTATATCCTAATTACTTTACAACCCTGTAGCCAGTCCATCTTACAAAGAATTAGCTGAGAGATTTTCTTAGCCTAGCATTTGATATGAGTACAATAATTTCTATCTTTTCTTCCTCCTGTCCTCTTCATTTCTCCCCTTTCCTGTGAACAGCTTAAGAACAAAACCTAAAGGGTAAAAATATTCTGACTTCTTAAATGATGTTTAAGAACACAACCTACAAAAGAGTAGCCTTTTTCCAAAAAACAAGGTAACACTATCATTTTTCAGATTGCAACATCTGTGATTGATGCATATTATATAAGAACATTTTTGGCAGATATCAGTATAAAGTTTATAGTGCTAATAATGGAAATATTGTATTCAGTACTTTGTGTGAGTCTGAGAGACAAGAGGAATACCATTACCTTCTTTGACCTAAATTAATCACTTCTACTATTCTGTCATCAGCTGTCTATTGATATTTCAAAATCACAGAGCCTATGTTTTAGAGGTTTTGTACAGTATGTGTTGTACAACAAGCTGTTTGGCATTGTTTAAAAAGGGAAATGTTTCTGTAAATATATATAAGACCTCACAAAATAAACTTTCAGAAGCAATTGCTTTAGGCTGAAACCTGACACAAGGAAATAAACTTATCCACAGTAAAACAAATTTAATAGGCATTTCACTCAGGATACATTTGTCCTTATGTCTTAAAGATAAGAGCAAGAATAACTTTAACTTAAAAATTAAATACAGCTCTTGACAGAGTATACCAAGTGAGAATAGAGATGCTTTGTGATGACCTCTTTTCCCAACGTAGAAGGAATAGGCACTCCCAGTGGTGTGCCAGTTCCTGATGATACAAGCAAAGATTAAATGCAAAGCAGTCATAACTTTCCATAGTTAAGATCTCAATTCAGTTTGTGTTCACAACTGAAAGGCATCATCAGAAGTGCACACTTGCATTAAAACCAACTTGTGCCATTCAAGAGAAAAAATAGATTGGTAGAAGAGGATTAACAAAATTAAGAAGTGAGAACATGTTTTAAAGATTTGGGACAGAGATAAAAATAAAACTTGGCCATGCTTGCAGTTGTAACTTTGTAATTTACGGTTCCTTCCTCTTCACTAGAAGACTTTTCCTGATTCATCCTGAGGTATCATTCACATTTTTATTTCATAAAATCCCACTAGCAATACATGATCAGCCTATTATCAAAGTATGTTCTTATTAGGTACAAAGCATGTTTTTTGAGTCAGGGTTGGTTACAAAACATAAATTCTGAGTTTAAACCTAGTCCTCCTACACATTGACTATTGCCAATAACCATACCAAAACATTTATGACTATAATTGATTTTGAAATAAAGAGCAAGCTGCACATGGATTCTCTAATTAATGAAGCGATTTTACATTCAGTTACTAATATTTACAGTGCAACTCATTGTGCAACTCTATTTGCAGAAAGTTCTTAAGAAAATAGTTCTAGCGTTTTTAAGCACAAACAGCAGACTACATGAATTTTGTGTGTGTGTTTACAGTCATTACAATAGTCAGAAAACTGTGGGAAAAGACTTCCTTTTAGTGACTCTTCTCTGAAAAGAAAAGTGAGCCAGAGCACCTAATATGTCCTGACAGATATGCAGATATATTTTATTTTTCCTTGTGCTAAAATATACTTTTGGATTCTTGCAATCCAAAACCACTCTTCTATTCTGCAGAATGTTTTAAGGTTTGAATGGACATTAAAATCATAACAATTTATATGACACGATAGGTGGTAACAGCTCCCTAGGAGTTTCGTAGTGTGCAACATCAATAACCTCTAAATTAAGGTGTTTAATCTGATTAGGGACAGATTAAGAAAGTACTGACACAACAGAATTAGTCTAGCCTCTTAATTATCCATGGATTATGGTATTTGTCTTCCCAAAATAGCATTAGAAGTGAAAGTGAATATGTTAACGGGCAAGCGCTAGGCAAAGCAAAGTTGTGTTACACATTATTACCACTTCCCACTCCCTGTGTAGACTTCCACGAGAATAAAATAATGCCACTAGCACAATGAAATCACTGTGTTAACCAAAAGAAAGGCATGTAACATTAAACTAGGAATTTAAGCAGAACTTGGAGGAACCTTATCAGTAGAGGAGTGACACTAGGAGGCAATTGTAACAAGAATATGTGAAGCTTAGCACAATCTTCCTCTATTTCTCTTAACTTTTGACAGTGATTTACTACATGCTTGTGCCAGTCCCTGTGGATTGGCTCATATATGCAGTAACACAAAGAGTTTGAGCCAAGTTCTATTCAAGAATTCCATGTGTCTTCAGAAAAGAAGTGAATAACCATACAGCTCTGAATAATCAATTCAGAAGCACAAAGGGTATAATCTCAGTGTTTAGTGCTTCTTTGAGACCTTTGTGTTCAAAACTGATGAAAAAGATGAGAGGGAAAGGTAGGGTCAAGTCTGAGTTTTCTTTGGGGTGATAGGTGGCCTTATTGAGCTACGGTACCTGGAATAGCTATGTTGGTTTAACATACACAGGGTTATCCAGTTTGTCGATGGATGCAAGGATGAACTACTGATTTCTGCTCGATCCTGTCCTGATTAGAACCAAAAAACCCAAGGAGCAGAAAAGGGAGGGAGATTGTAACAGCTCCTCCCACATGGGTTGAACATAATTTGTCTCATGACTTGAATCATAGTACATCTCTGTGTGGTTATGATATTTAGTCATGTGATTAACTATCAGCCAACTTCAAGGGCCTATTTTGTCTCCTCCTACCCACCTTACCTCCTCAGGAGAAAGAAAAGCAATATGAGGAAAGTTCAGAGCTTATTTTGCTATTTTTTACCATTTTTCTATTCAGATTCAAACCCAATAAGAACATTCTTTGTCTTAAGCAGAAAGTAATATCATAAAACTGAATATTTAAAGTGAAAAAAATCTGTGCTATAAGTAAGACTTGTCAAGCTGGAGCTCACATGATCTTCCAGCTGACAAAAGGGTCATATTTACATAGTCCATGCCATATAATTAGCTGGAAGCCTGAAGAGAATTACTTACATATAAGCAGAGAATTCTTATTTTCATGCTACTTACCTAAGCCGGAACATATGGCTTCCAAAACTATGACGTCTCCTTACTTTAATTAGTGTAAAAATACAAAGTTTTGTCATTTAGCACAATGAATCTATCACTATAAATCACACTGTGGAGAAAAATCAGAGTCTGTAACTCTACTTCTGCTCCTGTTTGGCCCACATATGCTCTCTTTTTTTTTGGCTTTGTACAAATGTGCACTGGCAAATGCTCATCTATTGCATACAGAAATACTAAAAGACTATTTCTACTCTGAAATAAAAATAAATCATATATCCTATTACAGATTTGACAGCCTTCTCTATAAAGAGGTGTAGAAAACTGAGAGTTGTTTAAGCCACAACCCACAAATCATTTTGCATGCTCAAATGTCAAGCTGTGTTTTACATGAGTCACTGACTATCTGGATTTCTTTGGTATTGTTTTTATCTGGTTGGATTTGTATCCAAAGTTCAAGCACTTTTTCTTCTACATAGAAAACATTTACCTCATCATGCAAATCAGACAGGAAAAACCAGTTTAAAAATAACAGAAACAAAGAACTGCACAAAGCCCACAGAAACTCTGTGATCATAGACGTAGCAAAGTTGAGCAAGAATTATATCATTTATAATTACTGACACATGGTAGCTGCATGCTTCGCTGGATACCAGCTATTCAATTCTTACACATTTAGTCTTTATACACAAAGCTGGCAGACCTCCATTTTCCACAAATATATGGGAAATACACAATTCAAGTGTGCACTCTTTATACATTTCCCTTTTCCATGAGTCTCTTGGCTACTCTGATCCTTCTTGCAGCCTTCATGTTGGTAAGACAAATATAGTCGGTGTACTTACCTGAGACGATGAATGATGCAAACCATCATGAAGTCAGTCTCCCCGTTTCTTGACATAATTACACAGTAATACAGGAATGGGAAGACTTAGCCCCATACTGTCCCCTTCCGGAACTTTATCAACTAGTGCAGTTTACAGCCGTGGCAATGACAAGGCCAAAGCTGGTGTGTAGTCAGCCAGATAATTAAGCAGCTCCCTGGAAAGCCCACACTCCCTTCTTTTGCTGTTTCAGGAGGAACATGGGTGTAGCAGAAAATGTAGGCTCATTTTTTCCATGCTATTTTAATATAATCATTGACAACACTTAAAATCTGTTTCTATTTATAGTTCATCAGTAAAGCTTAAAAAATGATATAACCACCCCAGGAGAATACTTTTATTATGCTATCTCCTGAACCAAGCAGTTTCAGCTCATTGGGATTTAAGTAATTAAATGCTTGAGCAACCCCTGCAACTCTAGATGAGAACACATGGACACATAGTCAAGTACAAAGTGAAAGAGGAAATACCATTCCAACTTCTGCTCTTTCTCCTCTGATAGTTTGGTCATTCTTTACTGCCTTCTTGAGATAATTCCTATTAGAGAAGGAACACTGATGAAACATCTTTATGTCTGGAGATACTGTTGAAATAGATCAGACAGATCTGCATTTTTCTGCTTCAGCGAACTTAATCCTCAGACAAGAAAAATACTGCAGTAGTTTCACTGGCATAAGACAAAGCTTTTGGACTCTCCAATGAGTTGGAATCTATGAATTATTTGCCATGGAAGGATATGTCTTGGCAGCATCTCTTGATCTAAGCTTTAGAATGCAACTTTGAAAGTATGCTTTCACAAGGTAGACACACTTATTCTTTAAATGTCAAGATGTGTTTATAAAAAAGAAAGATAAAGAGAGGAACACAACAGTTTTGCAAATGAAATTTTTTAGAGAAAATAAACTTTTAATGTTCAGAAGGTTTCATATATATATATATATATATAATTTTTTTCTAGTCAAAATCATGAAAGACACCACCAGAACAAAATTTGCTAGAAAAGGGTGTTACATTTAGGACAAGACTCTTAAATATAGCTGCCTCAAGCTGGGTTCCCAAAGGCCATATTTAGGCACTTGTTTGCTTTTAAGAGTGCTGAGCAACCAGTCTTTCAACATGATTTCTTGTAGGTGCCTGACACCACAGTAAAGCAGACAGATGCCTAATTGCAGCCTAGGGAGCTCCTCTTTAGGTTTCTGCTTTAGCAAGTCTTGGCCTTTATGTCTTCTTGCAGGTTAGAAAACGTCCTTTTCCATACTAGTTCAGAAATATTCACCCTTTCTCTTCCCACTTTTCCTCCAAAGATTAATATACATACGTACCATTAAGTAAAACAAATTATTATTTTTTTAAAGATTATATATGCTGTTGTAAAGTAATATGTAATCCCTTTATAATATTAATACTAGGTATCCTTAGTATTATATACACGCTATGGCAGAATGTTTCAAGACAAACTTTCTTTCTCTTATAAAGATGGGTACAGCTAAACAAACTGACAAATTGTGCTGTCCTATATCCCAATGTTCCCATCCACCACATGTAGCCGAAACAAATTTAGTCTCTGTGACCATCCAGGTCTTGCTACTGTCTATCAAAATACCTTCTGATCTAACATTCAGTAAACAAAGTTTTTTGTAGTACTCATTTTCCTCTTTTCAAGATGTAATATTTTTTCATTTGAAACTAATGTTTTAATTAATCGAGTAACTTAGTTTTAAACATTTGAACAATTAACTAAAAAATAGTTTAAAATTACTAAGAATGAAAAATTTAAATATTTACATTAGAACGAGTTTATACAAAAATGTTTCAGATTTTATTTCTTCCCCTCACTCCTCAGCTCTCCACTGAGTTTGATATAAATCAAGGAGGGGTACCAGCATGTGCGTGTGGGTTGCATTTGTTTGCATCCAAATAATAGAAAAAGAAATTAAATAAAAAGAACTAGTTAAAATGGAAAGGCTAAATATCTCCATCATGCCAGGGACTGTAAAATGTGGGATTAGGAAGAAATGTTTAGGTAAAACAGCTTTGAATTGATCCTCATGGTCAGTGTAATACTGATACATTTACTGAGATCTGGCAGATTATGACATACAGATTTTCTAAGACAATAGGTGAATGCAGACACACAAAGTTTAACACTTGTTAGTGACTCTGTCCTTTTTGAACTTATTTATATGAAAATATCTGCAGAAATACATGATAGTGTTCACCACGATTTATGCTTAGTGAAAAACATTTTCCCTTTCTTTAATCTTATTTTGCAAAGGATTTCAGCAGGTGTCCCCTACTTCTTGTGGGGCAACTAGGTGTTGTTAACTATTTCCTTTCCCCCATTAATGACTTTTTAGGCCAAACTGCCATGTCAGCCACTTGTTTTCTATGATAAAGAAGCTTAGAATTTTTTATTTTTTCTCATGGGAGAGCCATATTTGTCTTACTGTTCACTGCGTCCTGTTTTGATATCTGACGCGCCCTTTCTGAGATGGTGTAAGTGCGATGTCACAGAGTATGTGAACTCTTGGTGTACTAGAAATATACATAGTGGTGTAACTTTGGGCTTTTTGACTTCTCATAAAAGTAAAGAGTTTCATAGTAACCTAAGGTCTCTCCTGTGTGCTAACATATTTAGTTTATCAGGGCTGCAAATGTATAGACAAAAGCATACGTATGAGGAAATATAGAGAAAACTGGGAGTATGTACTACTTAGCATGCATTAACACTGTTTTTTGCCACTGTATTCTTTAATTACTTAGAACACAATGCATCTTTACAGCCAGATTCATATCATCATCTTCAACTTCACAATTCATTCCTTTCTACAAGTTCAAAACGTGCTTGCATATTAAGTACTGTAGGTCCCAAACACAGGATCTGAAATCTCACCAATAATGAATTTCCATCATAAAACCTAACCTCTTAATTATTTATCAGCCAACGAAGACGATTCCTACTGATAATTTCCTGGTTTTCAGGAAGCCCTGTCTTTCAGGGTTTTTTACTTAACTGGGTAAATGGCATGGACTGTATCACCTGTACCTGTCACATAGAAAGAGAACTGGCTTCCTCTTACAAAAAATCTATTGGCTTTCATTTGCAGCATCATATTTATTCATGGGTCTGATAATTAATTCTCTTTATTTCATAGTTCCTATCAATTTTATTCTCATGGAAATACAATTTACTTGTTTATATTAACCAGGATTGCTTGGGAGCTCTTTTAAAAAGTTTTTGCCATACCTGCCACTTTTCTTTCCTTGAGTACTGAGGATGATACAAAGAATTTTTTGCGAACCACAGCTAGCAGTTCAACAGTTCCATATTCATGGGTGAATAACATCTGGCCCTGGCAATTTATTCCTGTTCATTTTTTAAATTCGTTTTGAAACCTTTTTAGTGAGGTTTCATCTCAAGACAGTTTCTCTCCCCAACCCCTGTAATGAGAGGTTCCTTCTGCTGTGGAGCTCCTGATCTGTGACACAAGCTGCTTTGAGCTGTGACAAGTATATTAGCTATACGTGAAGCAGTGTTTTCTAATTCAGTAAAACCTGGGAACTACTGTCTTTCTGGGGCCACCTGTTTGGGAAAATCATAACTTATTGTGATGGTTTGACTCTGGATGGCAGCTAAGCTCCAACCAGTCACTCCCTCCCTCCCTTCCTCCCTCCCTCCTACCCCACACCTCCAGGAGGATGGGGGAAAGAATCAAAAGAACAAAATGCTGAAAATTCATAGGTTGAGATAAAAACAGTTTCATAAGTAAAGTATAGGCTGCTATGGAGAAAATTAACTCCATCCCAACCAGACACAGCACATTTGTAAAAGAAACTCCTAGGTACCAGAAGAGGTCTGGAGCTGCTCTATGTGGGACACAGCCAGCTCCGCTACCAGCCTACCACGGAACCCAGCTGAGCCTGTCAACAGACAACAGACAAAGGGAACAAAAAATAATGTGAGAAACAACACTGTGAGCACAAGGGTGAGAGAAAGAGGGGGAGGAGTGGCTCCTGGTTCAGGAGCAGGAGCTCCTCTGCATCTCTTGGAGGGATCACACTGGAACAGACGTTCACACTGCAGCCTGTAGAAGACCCCATGCTAGGCTGGAACAGGTTCATCCTGAAGGACTGCAGCCCATGGGAAGGACCTGTGCTGGAGCAGAGGAAAAGTGTTAAGAGGATGAAGCAGCAGAGAGGAGCTGTTACGGATTAACTACCATTGCCTACTATGCTTGGAAAATGGAGAAGACAGAGAAGTAGGGAGTGAAGGAGTGAGGCTGAGCCTGGCAAGAAGGAGTGGAGTGGAAGGAACGTGTTGTAGCTGTTGTTTGTTTCTTGCTATCAATCAACTCTAATTTGACTGGCAATAAATAAATATTCCCTGTTAATTAATATTTCCCCATTAATTAAAGTCAAGTTTGTTTTGCCTGTGACAATAATTGGCAAGTGATCTCCCTATCTTTACCTCAGCCCATAAGCCTTTTTTTCTTGTATTTTCTCCCTCTGTCCTGATGAACAAGAGGAGTGAGAAAGCAGCTGTGTGAAAATCTGGCAGCTAGCCAAGATTAACCCACCACAGTTGTATATACTTGTGAGGACATTTCAGCATGAAGAAGGTTCATACTTCCACCCTGCACCTTAAAGGCTAAAGCTAGGGATACGTTTGCATCAGACTTGACTCACAATAACTGATTCAGAGGCCTCCAAGATACTCTAGAAAGTGGATGATTAGCCTGGTTATTTTCTACTTCCTTCAATCATCTTCATAACTACCCAGGCATAAAGCTGCACAACAGAGAGCTGTGTGCTATGATGCATTAATGAGCTGCACACAGGCAGGGCAGAGTTACGGTTCAGACTACAAAGGCCCAAACTCAGACTGAGAATTCCGTTCAAAATTATCATTCACAAAACATAAGGAAGGAAATCTTGGCTATGTTATAATTCAACACAAAACATCAAATAAGCTCTCTCTTCATTGTCACTGTTGTTCATATGACACTTGGAGGTCTGTTGACAGGACCTTGTCCGTCATAGGCACAGCACTTAAGTGTGACTGAGCTGAAAGAAAGTCTTCAGTTCATGGTAGCACTGAGTAGGCAGGCTCTAGGCAAGAAAATAGTGACTACCTCCTCCTTCTCTTTTGTTTTCCTCACCTACTAGGAAAGACCAGGAGGAAAAAAAATGTTTAGTACTCTTCCTCTTAGCTTGCCTGGCCTTAAAATTGTGGGGGACCTGGGAAAATGGGTTTTGGAAGTTGTGGGCATATGTTCTGAAATGGTCGTTGGTATTGAGCTGTGTGGGGTAGCTCACATGCAGGAAAGCCTCCAAAGGACATCATGGCTGAAACAGGTTCCCATCAGTGGGGTCCTGATGCTTGCGGAAGGAAACAAATTGTATCCCATTGGTACCTTCACAAGATGGGAATACCTACTTGGGTTTTGCTCCCAAGAAAACCAGGAATAAAAGTAAGCACTCTGAGTCCCTGCTTTGCATGGAGAAAGTGCATACTTTTGTTCTGGTGAAAGCAGTTCTTTTCCCTTCTGTGAGAACTGAGGCAGAGAAGGAACTGATGTCCTTCCCAGAAGCGTGTCACTGTGAAGAGGACAAGCATGTGATCAGCAGCAAGATTCTGACTGCCAACTTTCATTGAGCCTCACCACTCATGTCCCTGTATTAGCAAGGTCTAGATTTTATCTCTGTTCTTTGGACATTCATCACCCCCATCAAAACACAAAAGCAGAATCTACACAGGATAACAGCAGATATGGTAAAAAAAATATAATGCATTTCTTGCACAGGTATCAGTAACCCTCTCTCCTTGTAGCAGGGAAAAATCCAGCTTTCAAAACTACGATGCATGTATGTTGCCAATATAATCATCTTCTAACATGCAAAAAAGAGGCCAGGAAATGATTTAATATGCCATAAAATTCCTCAGAACAGGTTTTCTGCTGATATGCCTTTCTCCCTGAAGTGCACCCCAATGCTCTTTCTGAAATATTCATAGCCTTAATGATTTCTTCAGGCACTGCTCCTGTACATAAAGATTAGTTCCTCCTATCAGGGAAGAAGGAATACCAAAGGAACTGTTATAGGAGAAATCCACAGTGTCCAAAAATGTACACAAAAATGTTTACTTTGCTTCCTCTGCACCTAAAGAGTTGATTTTAACCTTCGCTATCAGATGTGGAACTGTTGCTGTGTTTACAATTAGAAAAACAAATATCTGATTTCTTATTTTTCTAGAGCTATTATGCATTTCTATTTTACCCATTATCTTCCTATTTCATGCTCTCATATTGTGCCCTTGCAACACTGCTGGGCTAGATGCACTTAAATTCACTTGATAATCCATTCTCTAGACACTTCTGCAGCTCTGAAGGCAATTAAAAGAGTGTTTCATCTATCACGTAAAACTGAACCCTTTCTCCCCACAATGCTGGCTTGCAAGCTCATTGTGCTTTTAAGAAGTAATTCCTTAACTACTGACACCTTTAATACATGGTAGCTGCTTTGTAGCCTAGCTTGCTAGAAAAGAGAATTTTTAGTAACTCCAGTAATGGAAACCTCAGGGTGAAAGTGTCCAATCTTTGGATCCATGCTGTTCTGCAAGGAGGCCTGCTTCAAGCTGGTAAACCAAGAGCACCAAGTTTCATTGTGCACCTTGAAGACTTTCTACAATTGAAACGGTTCAGAAAAAAAGTTCCACTCTATGTGCACCTGTTCAGACTTCTGCATATACTTTTGTGGAAATGTAAACAAATACATAGCTTTTATTAAGATCTATTATATATCAAGCAATTACATGCTCAGTCCTGCACTGCACTATATCATCTTGTTGTGGATGAACCCCTGAGTGCAGTAGAAAGCATGAAGAGCAGAAGAATAATATTTGGTAAATAGTGGTCTAGGATAAATTTGAACCAGAAATTAGAGGTGTGTACGCTTCAGATTTTAGAACATGTGGTAGCTGTTATGGCTTTCTGCCCATTTTGCAATACATCTGAAATCTTCCATTTAGGATAGGGCCGACACATGCCTGGGAATTGTGGCCAAAGAACAAATTCCCAGGTGGGAAAACAAAGTATAGCTGGAGAAACAAAATAAAAATCAATACCTACCCTCCTTGTATCCAGTAAATGGTAGGTCTAGGAAGCATAAGAAAATGAAACAAAATTAAGAAAGTCTTTTTGTCTCTAAGAATAAGATGTTTACTGGTAGTAGAAGATGACCTTGTTCCACCTTTTGAGGTCTTTATGTGCCATAAGTTCAATCTGTTTAGTTTACTATGGAGAAGAACCAGGATAAACTTTCCCTGTAGCCTGAAGATCTGCAGTATCAGAATTCACTCACAGTACACGAGCTGAAAAAGCTAAAAATTCAATAAATTTCAATAAATTCTAAAAAAATAATAAATCCTAATAAGGTGCAGTTTCCATGTATTGAGAGCTAATAACAATTTAGCCAGGAAGACAGGAGACACACTCTTGCTTTGAGTCTTTAAAATTGGATTCAAAATACTTTAAAGCGTTGTTTGAAGATGGCTGTGTGGTATGTACATAAGGAAACTTGAACTGCTGGCAACTATATTAGATTAAATAAATCAGCTAGCATATAGTGTGAAGCGTGGCATTATAGGGCCATATTCAGAACTTTCCTGATAGAAAACTGTGCATTTAGTAATAATTTCTATGTTGCATCCTTAACATTTGAAGCATCTTGCGACAGAAAGAAATCTAAGCCAACCCTGAATAGAGTGATAAAGGCACATTTCAATTGCCCCTGTAGATCTGGAAGCAATAAGGGTTGTTAACTGTTCTCATTTTTATGATCACGATATTACAAATAATGTGGGAAGCAAATCAAATGCTCTCATACCTGACAGCTAAAAGGAGTGACTGGTAATAAACCACAGCACTGCTCAAAATGATGAGCTGGTCCTCCATTGTAATAAATCAACATTACTTCACTGGAGATGAAATCTCTTGGATTTATGCCAGGTAAGGGTCTGACCAGCATGTCATGTTTTGAAATCTGGAGAAACCATTTTTCTTGGCTGCAATAGATCTCATTCGTCATAAAACCACAGTAAAAGATTCAGAAAGGTTACTTAATGTATTGTCAAAATAAATGCATCTCTGTAAATCAGAGCCAGCATGGCTACATCTTGGGTGATAGTAGGGTTGCTAAGGTAACTACTGATTTCCACCCTAGAGTAAATAGTTACATAAAGCTGACAGCTCATTCAGTTCTATGTGTTAGACTCTGGGGCAGAACATGCCTTTTATTTCCTTCTGTGATATTGACGCTTGTTCAGGTTGTGCACCACCTTGGCTGCTTAAAATCCGAGGTCACCTGTATCACCTGCCAAAAAAGCTATCAACTTAACAGCCAGCAAATCTGATCCCTCTGGTCTGCCACTTTCTCATATCTTCCACTTTTTATTTTGTGTCAGGCTATGAGTCAAATTCCTTGACTCACACGCTGAAGCCTAGAAACAGCATTTCTAAAATACGGTGCGGTTGGTTCCTAAGTAAAGGCACACAGCTTCTATCAACCCAGTTTTCCTACTTAATTTGAATCTCTGATAAGTAAACTCACTTGTCTTTTCCTTTTGCATTTTTTGGAATCTTTGGTAGGCAGCTGTTACTATCTTGTTGAAAACACACAGCAGTACTTACAATTTTATTGAAACTCATCTAAAACTATCGTTTCCAGTACAAAGTGTTTAGTGGCAATAGCAGTTTAAATTATTCCTTCCCATGTCTTGTGGTGCACTTTGCTTTCTACTGTGCTAGCACAGTCATTTACTAGCCTGTGATACAGCTCTGATTAGGATTCTCTGTTAAAAATGAAAAAAAGCCTTTCCTGACTGCCTTTTTTATTAGCCCAAATAAATTCCTTGATTGAGTTGAAAGAATGGCCCTATAAACAGGCATCCTGAAAAAATTAAGACTATTTGTGTGTATGGCAAGGGGAAAACCACAAGGAAAATCAAATACCTAAAAAATTAGTTTTAACACCTTCGCACTTATGTATGCTAAGACCACAATATGTATTTTTGAATTCTGCATTTACCATTTCCTTCCTGATGCAAGACTGCAGCTTTCATATTCAGTTCTTGCCTCAGCTTTCAATTACATTGTCTAAATATGCCTAGAATCCATACTTGGAATGCACTATTCTGATCTACTGCATCTGTAGCGAAATTCAGACATATCCTTTGAATTTCATAAAGTGACATCAGTTTACACCAGCAGAGAAACTAACTTAAGAAAGTGCAACTTAGTAGGGCAACCACCATCTACACACCTGTCAGGACTGTTGAAATAAATGCTGAACAGTCTTTAGTCTATAGCTGTTACATGAAATGACTTTTGAATGCAATCAGTTTATGTTATAAGAGGTCTAATCTCACTTAGAAATGCAGTGTAAAGGGGAAAAAAAGGGTAATAAAACATCAAGCCTGAATTCACAATAAAAAAATTTTCATGTCATTTGAAAAAAAAATACTTTATGAAATACTTATACATTCACACACATTATCATAGAATCACAGACTGGGTTGGGTTGGAAGGGACCTTAAAGATCATCCAGTTCCAACCCCCTGCCATAGGCAGGGACACCTCCCACCAGACCAGGCTGATCAAGGCCACATCCAACCTGGCCTTGAACACCTCCACGGAGGGGGCATCCACAGCTTCCCTGGGAAACCTGTGCCAGTGCCTCACCACCCTCAGCGTGAAGAATTCCTTCCTAATGTCTAATCTAAATCTCCCCACTTCCAGTTGAAAGCCATTCCCTCTCGTCCTATCACTCCTTGCCCTTGTAAAAAGTCCCTCCCCAGCTTTCTTGTACGTCCCTTCAGGTACTGGAAGGCCACCATGAGGTCTCCCCGGAGCCTTCTCTTCTCCAGGCTGAACAACCCCGACTTTGTCAGCCTGTCCTCACAGCAGAGGTGCTCCAGCCCTGTGATCAACTTCGTAGCCCTCCTCTGAACCCACTCCAACAGTTCCTTATCCTTCTTGAGGATTACAGAACTCAACATAATACTCCAGGTGGGGGTCTCACGAGAGTGGAATAGAGGGGAAGACTCACCTACCTTGACCTGTTGGCAATTCTTCTTTGGATGCAGCACAGGACATGGTTGGCCTTCTGGGTTGTGAGCACACGCTGCCATCTCATGTTGAACTTCTCATCAGCCAGCATCCCCAAGACCTTCTCTGCAGGGCTGCTCTCAAACACATCGTTCCCCATCCTGTATTGATACTGGGAGTTGCCCCAGCTCAGGTAGGACCTTGCTTTTGGCCTTGTTTAACCTCGTGAGGTTCACACAGGCCCACTTCTCCAAGTCCTTATGATTGGTAGAAAAAACCAAAAACATACTTTTTTTGTGTTATTTTCCACCATAAACAAGACAATTTTTCCAAGTACGTAATTCAAGTTATCTGACATAAATTCCTAAATTTTATTCCTGTTTTTAACATAATTGCATGAAAGAGAATTAATTTACATGGCCCCATCTATCATCACATTTATGCAGCTTATTAAGAGAACAACGGGAAACAAGACATGTACTAAAAGATATGGCATTGACAACTTGTCACATGTCCTATTTTCCCCTGAAACAGAGAACTAATCAGTGTCTCATGGTGAAGATGTAATCCTAGAAGGGTTAAACAACAACAGTGGAAATGTGGGATTGAAAAACTTTCTAATGAGATTCAGAAAATGTTTAAGTTCTAGATCAAAAAATTATTGCTTTGGGGAGGGATTTGTTCACATTCCAACTCCATATGTGGCATCAGCAATTCAATACAAAATATTTATATTTGCAAGAAAATATCATGCACTCCCTCAAGGAAAACAGCTAAGTAAACTGCCTTTAGTTTGTTTAGCTATCAAGAGCAGTCGAGGTCTGTGAATCAATTAAGGATTCCAGAAAGCTCCCAGGAGGCACGAGGGCACTGAATATTTATTTACACAACCCTTCTCCACTCTCAAGTCCTATCTTGAATGGTTGTTTTCTATTCCTGTTTAGACTTTGAAATCTAAACCAATAATAGAGATGATTTTATTAAGTGGACAGATGCCCTTAACAAACCAAACAGGAATCATTATTCCCCTTGACGTAAATTTATGGAGCAGTTGTCAGATGGTAATGACTTTCAGTCATCACAATGTCTGAATCTGAGGCTCTGAATTGTGTAATAATAGACTTGGTGTGGCATTACCAGTTTCCTGAACCATGTAGTGCCCTATATCTATCTTGGAAAGAATGCATCTTGAGATTCCTCATAAAATTAAGATTCTCCTTTCAATTCTGATCTAATGTGCATAGAATGAACAATAAATTAAGTTTCCTACAGTCATGATTGACTTTTAAAAAGAAATTTTGAACATAAATTCTCCTTCTGTAGTTCTTTTTGTGATTATCACATTTAAGACATCCCTTCTTAAGGCATGACCAAAACCAGCTTTGCAATGACTTCAGACTGTTCCTTCAGCATCCTTGAACACATCTGCTGCCACAGACTTATATTTCTCCTATTTGATAAGGAGTTCCTTGCCTAGTTTTCCTCTACCATTAGCAATATTCATTCCCAGAGATTCTGACATTGGACACAGGGTATTTCAGAGGCTTGAAAGCCAAACTTGCCACAATAAAGATCGAGCCAAAACAAGAGTCTTTCCATATCCTCTATCATTATGATGATGCTTGAGGCCATTTGTTCCTTCTTTATCTTTTTATAATTTCAAGAAAAAAACAAGTGTGTTCTTTGTTAATATAAGTAACTGAATAACATAAACATTTTTATTGTATTTATACACCAGCTAGGAACCAAGCTGGATTGTTGTAGGAATTAAGTCATTGTGGAATTTGCATTGAAATAGTATTTCATCATATATAGCTTAACTTGTTTCAGTATCTCTCTCTTAGTGTTTGTAATTTTGCTAGATAACACCTGGCTTTCTGTAATCTAGGAAATATAGCCATCTTTGATGCACCATGACATTTAAAATGTTTATTTTCTCTATACAAGTATTTTTATGCTATACATTTACTGTTAAGGCTTAACTAGAAAAAAAAAATTGCTATAAGATTACTTAAACAGAAAATTCTCAAGCTAAAGAGATCTATCCTGCAGTAAATCATCCAGTGGTAAAATACTAATTTCTTATTCAGACAGGTCAGCATTTTTTGTGGGTACTGTGAAGCTGGGAATAACAGCTTCATATCAGGCATTAACCTAAGGTCTCATTGCTGAGAGATTTTTCTTCAAAGATCTGGAAAGTGAGCTGTTATCATCAGAAAGGTGTACTTACAAATCGGCATAGACACAAGTATAGAGAGTGAAAACAGTCCCATGTTTAGGGAATATTAATATTACAAAATCAAGCTTTCAAAACCCAAGGAAAACGCCATTTGCAGTTGTCTCAGAAACTTTAAATAGATCTGCTTTGCCTATGCTTGCAAGCTGGCTTTAATCCCATGATTTACCTTTCCCTACAATACCTCTGCATTCAGAGTATGGCACAGGCAATTTACTTTTCATAACAACTAGTCAGTACTTACTTTACTTCTCCTCAGGATATGTCCTTTTGTTCGGGCTTTATTTACTATGCACACTCTAGATCTGCTCTGATTAGCATCACACAAGGACTCTGTGAAGAGGGAAAAAGAGAAGTGCATTCTCTCTGGCACCCTTCAATTGCTTCAGAATGCAAGTCCTGCAAAGACAAAAGTTTTCACAATACATGTTCCAAATTACCCATGTAAACAACACTGGAATACATAATCCTCTCTCTCTAACCTTCCCTTCAAAATCGAGTTTATTACTAGAATAAAAATTCCACATTTTAACCTCTGAAAGAGGGAGGGTGGGAAGCAAACAGGAATACCATCATTTATGCAACAAAAAAACAGATGTAAAAGGGAAAAAAGAATTGGCAAGTGCCTTCTGAGCACAGTTATTTTCTTTCACTGAAACCCACCTCTCAGCATGCCATATTAATTTACCAGCTGAAGTACCAGTCAAAATCAATTTTCTGTTCCTTTATCTCCTCACCTGATGGTTGTGCCCCCACTATTTCCTTTGTCTGCTGGTAAGGTTAGTCCTCCCGCCTATAGATCTGTAGTATCCCTCAAACCAACAAGTTCTGCCTTTCTCTCTAGTAAGCTTCCTAAAATCTTGGACCTTTGTCCTTCAGCTGTTACCCTTACAGCATTCAGACCAGCCAGAATTTCTCCTTGGAGCTGTCAGTACTGTATAAAGTTAAAGGAGCTGTTCGGAGAACAGGCAGGACATTTTTCTTCCTTGCTTTGATGTCCTGCTTTGGTTGGACACCCATCAGCAACCCAGAGCTGGAATTGCAGAGAAAAATGACAAAAGCAGGGTAGTAGCTCTTCACCTAACTATGGCTTCAAAATTTAGAAACAGAGCTGAAAAGCTAATTTGCTAAATTTTGTTCCTTGTGACCATTTTGCAGATATTTCTGGCCGTTTAGAAGTAAGCCTGATTTTCTATGAAGTCAACAGACACTGCACACCCGGTACTGACATGAGCAAACAAACTCTACAACTCACGTGATAAAGCAGGTATGTTTACTGCAGCGCCGGGTGCAAGGGGGATCGCTCCTCCTGACTCGCAATCGAGGGAGCAGGCAACTCCATATTTATTGCACACAATCATATATATTAATTAAATTTCCGAGGATAGGCAGGGCTATTACAACTAATTCATTATCATAAATCTTCTTTTGGGATCTTTGAGGATGAAGGAAATAGTCTTCCTCATGAAGTCTGAGTTATTCCGAGCTGTTAACTGCACCCTGTTACTCCATAAATAGGGGATCTTGGTAACAATGTAGTCCCGCCCTGATGCTTCCACAAGGCCCTTGCTCCCCTTATCTTTACTCACACCTACAGGAGAGTTCCCCTAAGTCAAAACAAATATTTAACTACTTCATTTCAGTACAAACCATTAAATTATTCTCTCCAGTAAAGGTGGGTCTCATGTTTCAAATCATGGTTATTCACTTGCTCAGGTCTTAAAATGAGAAAGAGAACATGACGTTTTTCTCCAACCTCATGCTCAAAAAGGCCGAAATCTCCATGTTTCCTTTCTTCCAGACCCCTCAGCCTGAAGATAACTTGCTATAAGTTTACATCTGTATAGCATGAAGAGGGAAAAGTCAATACTACACTGCAGATCTTGCCTTAGTCTCACCAGGCAGAAGGCGTGTATCACATTATATTTTGGTGTAATTGTTGCATGTGCATTCAGTTCCAGCAAGGATGGAAAATTTCAGCATAAATACATAGAAGCAGAAAATAAGATCATATAAAGGTTGATAGAAAAAAACCACTTATGTAGTATTTCAAAAGATGACAGGCAAGAATGACCATATCATCCATTTGTCTAGATTTCCAGACTGCAGACCTAATGTTCATTGCTATGGCATAGCTTATGCCTTTTTTAAGCCAAAGGATCATACATGTTGAAATCCACAGTGATCTACATGATACTTAATGTTTAACAACTTAATTTCTTTTCATGTTTGCTGCTCTGGTCAACAGGATCAAACCCTGATCTCACTAAAGTGGCAGTTTTGCCACTGACATTGATAAATAAGTGAGTTTCCCTAGCCCTAGTCAAAAATCAGTTTGAAGATATGGCTCAATCTAGAACATGCAATTGTAAGGGAAAGAATTTTACACCTTGTCTCTGTTAAGTTATTGTACAACACATTTTGAGTGTCACTTTGGCATAAATAGTTGTAAGTACCATAAGAAATAAAATATTAATTCTATAGCATATACGCTTTGTTTCTTAATATATGTATAACTATGTGTATATATCATACGGATTATCTAAATATATTTAGATTTTTTTTATTAAGTGTATTTATGTATGTATATACTTACATTGTACATGCTACAAGTATTTAACTATTTGTACACAGTTACAGTCTCCAGGAATAAGAAAGCATTTTTAAATAAATTAAAGCTTTTTCTCTGTCAGTTTTTATCATGATTTTTTCACTCTTTCCTCATCTTTAGACACAAGGGATTTTCTGAGAAACACAAGAGATGGCTGAATTTTTGTCACCTTCTTCTTCAAGATTTCATGGGAAGAGAAATAAAAAATAATTTTTGTTTCTTCATCCTGAATCTCTTACGGGAAGAAGTAGGCTTATATGTCTACAACATAAGGCATCCTCAGCTCATCTTATTGTTAGGGGAGATGGAATCACTCACTGCGATATATAGTGAAAAGTATTCCATTCCAAGGGCAAGAAAGTCAAGATGTCTTCATGCTATCCAGGAGGGAACTCACAAATGAAATTTCCTTCTGGCCAGCAGCACAGATTGCAACGAAAGTTAACATTTGAGCCACATATTCCTCAAAGTGCAGCCTAGCATTTGACCAAAGTAGCTGCACTAAAAGAATCTGAATATCTTAAACCAGCTGACACCTGCTTTCACACTACAGGTACAATGGATGAAACTTCTACTATCTCTGTGTTGCTTGTTCTTTGGCATCCTCATTAATTCAAATAGGGTCCTTTCCTCTTCTGGCTATCCATCATAAATGAAGACTAGCCAGTCAAAAAATTTTGACTGATCAAGCAATGTAAAGGTCAGAGGACTACCCGAAAAATATATGAGAGTGACTTGGAGGAAAGTGAGAGGGATTGTAAAATGCTGTGAACTATGGAACTAGTTGAAAAGAGAGAGAAAAAAGGATAATAGAACACTGATCACACATCCCCACACACACCCCAATGGATCACCCGAGACCTGATCTTCCTCAGCCCGACTCTAACATTTGTATCAGAATTATCCAATTATTATAAGTGAGTTCACCAGGACATAGATGTATCACAGTATCACAGTATTGTAAGGTTGGAAGAGACCTTTGAGATCATCGAGTCCAACCTTCCAGTATCTTCCAGTGTAGGTGGTATTGCTGGGTAAGGCAGAGTCTATATGACATATTGCGTTCTATGGGAACTCCTTTTGTAGGCATGAAGACAAGTCAAATATAGAAAATGGCTTTCAAATTGCCGGCCAGTTGGTCAAGTAAATTAAAGGATCTTTTTGTTAATCAGCAAACTGCAAGGTGTAATATAGGAAAGTTTAGGGGGAAAAAAAGAATATTGCATGAAAATATTGTTCTCCTTTCCCATGTCTCTCTCTCTCGATACAGGAAGTGATATTGATCTAGTTTATAAATCATTTGTTCCATTCACCCACACTATAAATAGACATTCTGTCTATTTGTAACCTAATCGAAACAGAGGTATCTCAGCATGCTACTTATTTTGGTTTATCCAATATTGTTAAGACATTTTTACTTACAATGTTAAAACAACTGAACTAATTTCTAAAAAAAAAATTAAAAAAAACCCTAACCAAAAAATTCCACAAAAAAATCAAACTCAAATCAGTTTTATACAGAAAAAGAGATATTGTAAGGCACATTTTTTAAAAATAAGTACACCTAGTTTCAAAGCTCATTCATGATTAAAATGGAGGAGGAATATTTCCTTTGATCCAAATTTTGAGACATTTATCTCCCCAGACCTGTGCATAGAAGGTGGTTGTTAACTCCATTTTGATTATGTAGTGCAACTATTGACTTGTTCACAGGAGTTTCTTAGAAATGTGATGCCTTTCTTTTCTGCTCTAGATTTTATTATAAACTTAAACGCAATTCCTTCCTGTTCTTCCTCAAAATTTCTTGATTGTTGGAGTCAACAGCAGACTCAGCTTTACAGATTTTAGGAAGTGTCTCTCTCTGGACTGCTCCTGTTTCATGAACTGGTTTTAGTCAATTTTTTTTAAGAAGGTACCATGAAACACATTACAGGATATTTGACAATATGACCTTTGTGGGTGTATTTTATGTGTCTAAAGGTAAAATGAATAAATTAACATAAAATCTTTTTATTCCTTATATAGATTTAAAAGTATATTAGAAGATCAACATAAATTTAATAACTACACGAAATGTAATATAATTATTGCTTTTAATGAAATGAAGTGCTTTCAGGATTGGATTACAGTCTCTTTTTAATAATATCAAAGTCAATTTATCAAAGGATGAGAGAAATCAAAACATATCATCTTTGGAAAACCAGATTTTTAAGGAATAGTAAATACTAGTTCCCTGAACACTTTGGATAAGTTATTTGCAATAGTAATCCTCATAATCAGCATATGCTTGAGCTTCAAAATTTTAAAATTCTACTTTGTCATACTTGTGCTATATTCATTAAATGTTAATCCTATATTTTGATCTCATAGATGCTTTTTCTTCTTAACAAGCTAAAGGATGTGCAACCCTTAAGCAGTGAATTGCAAGAGCTTTACAACTATAGACATTGTCAGCAGATGAACTGTTACTTAGATAAAATAATTATAAACCAAAATAACTGGATTCAAATGTGATGTATATATTGGAGTACCTGAGAGAAATTTTTACGCAGTCTTACCTGAATGAGGTAAGGGAGTAGGAAACACAGGCAACTTAGACATTACTGGAGAAGAGGGTAAAGATCAGACAAAATGTCATGCTGTCTGTCAGACATAAGGTGCACAAACTAACTAGAGGCTACAAATAGTCCTAATGGGAATGAGTCCACGGAATACTTTTCATATTTAGATAAAAGATTATTTTTTGCTGACATGACTCAAAGATGGCTATGCCAGGGGAAGGACTAAAATACACTATGGTGAGTATATAAGTTTAAGAGATATTTTAGTGTTCATAGATGAATATCAAGAATCATAGAACCATCTGGTTGGAAAAGACCTCTGAGTAAGTCCAGCTGTACCTGTCCCCTTACTAAACCATGTCCCTAAGGAACTCATCTACCTGCCTTTTAACACCTCGAGGGATGGCGACTCAACCATCTCCCTAGGCAGTCTGTTCCAAACCCTGACCACCCTTTCAGTGAAGAAATTTTTNAGCGCTTTTCACCAGACTAGGGTTTACTGCCAGTATCCTGATCATATTCCAACGTAAGTAATTGCATTTCACCTACTTAAATTCCCCTGATGCCCTGGCTGAGTTCTCCTGTTCACCTCTTGAGCTGAAATCGGTAGCGCCAGGAAGACAAAGGTTGCTACTACACGCTGCCCTACTGATGGCTGTGTTCTAGCAAAGTGCATCGCTTCCTACATACAGAGCGTTTAAAAGTCTTTGTAGAGGAACTTGATGCCTGTGAATGGTGCTATATATACACACAAAATAATCAGTCAATAGCAGGGAAATTGTGCAGCATGAAAGGATTTCAAAATAAGTTAGTCTGTTCTCTCTGCAAATCATTAACTTAAAAAAAAAAATCAGACAATACAGCATATACAAATTAATATCTTGGTCAAGTGAAGAAGTAAACATTTCTCTAATATAACTGAGAGCATAGATATTGATTTCTGAGCAGATAGGGCACCGCAGCCTCTAGCAGTTCTATGATTAAATCTCTAGCTTCAGCTCTGGCATCAGTGTTTCCTTCAGTTAAAAATATATCTGCAGATGATATTTCCAGATCCCTAGAGCCATTCCTCTGAGTAAACTGGCAAAATGTAAATATTTCCCTGAGGGATTTGTATCTAGTGCTAGATTATCTAGTTGAAGTTGATCATTTTAGTACTTCTTTAAATAGGAAGTAGTTTCTGCCTTTCAGACTTGAACTGTTAAAGCCCTGAATGGAAATAAATTAAAAATTGCAACCAGTCTCTATGACAGGGATTTCTGAGTACTCTGTGGGCAGAGATTTGCTGGTTTCACAGGTTCTGACCTGTGTATCCAGACAGTTAACACCGCTTTTTCCTTTGGCTTTACTGGATTTAAAGCACAGCTTCCCATTTGGAGGCAGCAGGCGTTCTGAAGATATAGTACTCCCACTGCCAGAAACAGAGGACTGAACATACCTCAACAGCACCAGTGACGACTATGGAATGCAAAGACCTCTTAAACTCTGAAACTTGTCACCAAAGCAATCTGTGAAAATAAATTTGGAGATCTGATAAAAAAAATCCACTGAAATCCATGGGCTGGGATAATTTAGAGAAAATAAAAACCTAGAGATGCTTTGGTAAAGCAAAATGTGTTTATCAGTAATAATTACACTTCTAATAGCTTAAACACACAATTCAAGAAAGTTTATCATCTTATCCTTATCTTATGGAACAACACAGAAAAAGAAAGTTTTACAAAAAGATTTTTTTTAAAGCTGTCTTAAATGTCTCATATATTCAGGACTTGAAGTGGTATACAAAAAGATACGTTTTCCATTTTAATTAAAACAATAAGAAACTAGAACATTAAAGCTATTGAATTTTTTATATATAAATTAAATGAGGAACTTAAATGACAAGGCAGAGAATGAAGCACTATTGAAACAGCAGCCCCAAGCAGAATGATCTGCTAAAAAGGATTATATTCTCTAAGTATTAATAAAAAAAGAGAAGTTAGTGGAGATTATACTTCTTAATTTAATACCATTTATTCCTTATAAATATTTTCTATTTAAGTCCTAATATTCATTAAATATTGATAAAATCTTTATTAAAATGATTTCATGGTGGCACAATAATTTTTTAATTCCTGAAACAATAGGGCAAAGAAGTCCTAAGCTTGCAGATTTGATTACTAGGAAATTAACAGTGCATGGGGAGTTCCCCCCAGATTTACTGACCCATGAAAGATGATTTGGTTACTTCTGGCCAGTGGAGGGTTGTGTCCTGCGAACATGGAAAGGGTCACGGAGGCTGCCACCTGAACACACTTACCTGACTGATTCCTGCCAAAAACATCTTTGATCACTTCAGGAAAAAAGTATCTGTTAGTGCAATAATTACAAACACAGTGCTATGGCAAACAGACCATAGAATAAAAAATGTACCCTGTAGGGACCTTGTGCTGCATGAAGACTTTTCCTGGCAATAATGTTTTACGAAGAAAATTTTGTTCATATCGTCTCTCATTCATTACTTCAGTTGAGTAGGTAGATATAATTTTCAAATGTGTAAACATGATCTTATTTTTTGTATCTTTCTCTTTATTCCTTCTACCTCTCTTAATACTTTTTTATCTCTTCATGACAGTGATCTCATTCCAAAAGGAGTATATTTTGCTGGTGTTTGTTACTCTTACAATAGTTGCAGGCCAATCATATAATACATTTTTATTTGAGGGTAACTTATTTTGAAAACGATAAAAANGGAGTACCTGAGAGAAATTTTTACGCAGTCTTACCTGAATGAGGTAAGGGAGTAGGAAACACAGGCAACTTAGACATTACTGGAGAAGAGGGTAAAGATCAGACAAAATGTCATGCTGTCTGTCAGACATAAGGTGCACAAACTAACTAGAGGCTACAAATAGTCCTAATGGGAATGAGTCCACGGAATACTTTTCATATTTAGATAAAAGATTATTTTTTGCTGACATGACTCAAAGATGGCTATGCCAGGGGAAGGACTAAAATACACTATGGTGAGTATATAAGTTTAAGAGATATTTTAGTGTTCATAGATGAATATCAAGAATCATAGAACCATCTGGTTGGAAAAGACCTCTGAGTAAGTCCAGCTGTACCTGTCCCCTTACTAAACCATGTCCCTAAGGAACTCATCTACCTGCCTTTTAACACCTCGAGGGATGGCGACTCAACCATCTCCCTAGGCAGTCTGTTCCAAACCCTGACCACCCTTTCAGTGAAGAAATTTTTTCTAATGTCTAGACAAAACGTTTGGAGTATTTTGGGTAGTTCCATCAGCAGAAGGCATACAGAGATTATTCAAAAGAGGGACTCACTTGAGTATATTTGAGGCACACACAGGTCAAGTCCTAAAAGGAATAGCATTACATTTTGAGTTAAAATATTATGAAACTAAAAAAAATAAATGTATAATAAGACTCATGAAAATGAAATCTAAGCTGTTTCTGAGTTACTGTAAGAGACCTGAAATACAGTATGAGAAACAAAGGCTATTTTTATAAATAATGCATTATGACTTAATGCAGCTCCTCTTTCTTGCAGCTCGCATGGGATAGTTGGCTCTCTTCTGACCTCATTAATTTACAGCAACCTCTGATCTGGGAAAAAATATGCAATGACACATCTACTTCCATACAGCTGGCAAGATTTTTCCGTAATATGCATTTTACTTCACTGTTTCTAGGTCAAACTCCTGAGACCAGTTCTCACCTTGTTCTCATTTCCTCCCTACTCAAACTTAATCCACAGATTACCACATTACCTCCTTTGCATCTTCCTTCTCTCCTTGGGCTGAAAGGCCCAAGATTTACTTCTGTGATAGACCACTCACTTTTTCCCCAGATGATGTTAGTTATTATTCCATTTTACCTTCTGAGGCAGCTCAGCAGGCCATGCCAATCTGTACTCACTTTATATCTGTCTGCCAGGTTTCTGCACTAAACTCAGCATACAGGTGTCTTCACTTGTCCTGTTTTTCTGCCTTTATCTCCTCTTATGCTGTGCTAATCCTGGTACCACTCCACGTGCACCATATTAAACCTAGCAGCAGTAGTTATTTTCTCTGCTGTTATAAAGCTGTCTAGGAGTCACTTACCAGGGGAGTGAGGCAGATTGCAGGTTCCTAACGTTTTAGGTGCAGTTATGAAGAAAAAGTTGCATGTGCTCAACCTGCTGCACTAGAGCATGTTGTTCATTCCTGATTGCTAGCTTACACTCAGAAGGACAGAGTTCCAATCAGAAATAGTTACATGCATCCAGCTCCCTCTTTGAGATGATGCTTTCTCTTGTTCTTCTACCTGCATTGCCCTGCACTGAGTGTACAGGAAACAAAATACTCTTACCCATGTCCTGTGTGATTCTGAACATTGCCAATGCGTTACTGTTCCCAAGGCCATGACCTTTGTCTCCCCCATTAGCCAATTTCATGCTTCAGCATATGCTGTCAAACTTCAAAGCCAGTTGGTTTCAACTTACCTTTCCTCCCTCCATTTCCTTTTTGCACCTTACCCATACAGGCTTGTAAATCTGAGAAATATGGCTCCACATAAGACTTTGGAAAACATCTTCCTTGGCTTATGTCTTCTCATTATAAGGTACACAAAGATAGCAGCAAAGCTAACGGAGGAGAAGGAAAGTAATTGTAATTCTATCAAGACTTCTAATCCAAGCAAACTGCTTCAAAAGTTAATAGATTTCCAACACAATACCAGCTAATTTTACACTGTCAATTTATATAGTGGGAGAATCACCTGCGCTGACATGTTTAATGTGCTTTTTGTAGCCAACCACCTTGAGCCGCGATCTCGTCAGTTCTCATTAGGTAAATGAAGCAGAGGTGGATCAGTCTGTGGATGGGAGACCTCTGGGGATGGCTAGATGCTCTAGCGTGCTCCCACCAATAAACATGTTCAACCATTAAGGAGGTTGCACTGCAGCAGTCCCCACCATCCCCATCCATCCCAGTGTCCTGCACAGACTTCCCTGTGACAGCCAGAAAATCTCTGTGCCTCCCTCTTGCGTTTGCTTCACTCTCCTCTGAGCAAGCAGCAGATGTGGTGACAGTGACTCGCTGCAGGAGGTGACACTCTTCCCTACGGGTCCATACTAAACACACATCACAGCAAGTGGCAGGAGGCACTCCACTAATAGACATTTTGTCCTCTGGATGAGAAATAAAACATTATCTGACTTGTGGTCATTAAAAATCCCACAGCGCTTTTCACCAGACTAGGGTTTACTGCCAGTATCCTGATCATATTCCAACGTAAGTAATTGCATTTCACCTACTTAAATTCCCCTGATGCCCTGGCTGAGTTCTCCTGTTCACCTCTTGAGCTGAAATCGGTAGCGCCAGGAAGACAAAGGTTGCTACTACACGCTGCCCTACTGATGGCTGTGTTCTAGCAAAGTGCATCGCTTCCTACATACAGAGCGTTTAAAAGTCTTTGTAGAGGAACTTGATGCCTGTGAATGGTGCTATATATACACACAAAATAATCAGTCAATAGCAGGGAAATTGTGCAGCATGAAAGGATTTCAAAATAAGTTAGTCTGTTCTCTCTGCAAATCATTAACTTAAAAAAAAAAATCAGACAATACAGCATATACAAATTAATATCTTGGTCAAGTGAAGAAGTAAACATTTCTCTAATATAACTGAGAGCATAGATATTGATTTCTGAGCAGATAGGGCACCGCAGCCTCTAGCAGTTCTATGATTAAATCTCTAGCTTCAGCTCTGGCATCAGTGTTTCCTTCAGTTAAAAATATATCTGCAGATGATATTTCCAGATCCCTAGAGCCATTCCTCTGAGTAAACTGGCAAAATGTAAATATTTCCCTGAGGGATTTGTATCTAGTGCTAGATTATCTAGTTGAAGTTGATCATTTTAGTACTTCTTTAAATAGGAAGTAGTTTCTGCCTTTCAGACTTGAACTGTTAAAGCCCTGAATGGAAATAAATTAAAAATTGCAACCAGTCTCTATGACAGGGATTTCTGAGTACTCTGTGGGCAGAGATTTGCTGGTTTCACAGGTTCTGACCTGTGTATCCAGACAGTTAACACCGCTTTTTCCTTTGGCTTTACTGGATTTAAAGCACAGCTTCCCATTTGGAGGCAGCAGGCGTTCTGAAGATATAGTACTCCCACTGCCAGAAACAGAGGACTGAACATACCTCAACAGCACCAGTGACGACTATGGAATGCAAAGACCTCTTAAACTCTGAAACTTGTCANNNAAGGCAGAGAATGAAGCACTATTGAAACAGCAGCCCCAAGCAGAATGATCTGCTAAAAAGGATTATATTCTCTAAGTATTAATAAAAAAAGAGAAGTTAGTGGAGATTATACTTCTTAATTTAATACCATTTATTCCTTATAAATATTTTCTATTTAAGTCCTAATATTCATTAAATATTGATAAAATCTTTATTAAAATGATTTCATGGTGGCACAATAATTTTTTAATTCCTGAAACAATAGGGCAAAGAAGTCCTAAGCTTGCAGATTTGATTACTAGGAAATTAACAGTGCATGGGGAGTTCCCCCCAGATTTACTGACCCATGAAAGATGATTTGGTTACTTCTGGCCAGTGGAGGGTTGTGTCCTGCGAACATGGAAAGGGTCACGGAGGCTGCCACCTGAACACACTTACCTGACTGATTCCTGCCAAAAACATCTTTGATCACTTCAGGAAAAAAGTATCTGTTAGTGCAATAATTACAAACACAGTGCTATGGCAAACAGACCATAGAATAAAAAATGTACCCTGTAGGGACCTTGTGCTGCATGAAGACTTTTCCTGGCAATAATGTTTTACGAAGAAAATTTTGTTCATATCGTCTCTCATTCATTACTTCAGTTGAGTAGGTAGATATAATTTTCAAATGTGTAAACATGATCTTATTTTTTGTATCTTTCTCTTTATTCCTTCTACCTCTCTTAATACTTTTTTATCTCTTCATGACAGTGATCTCATTCCAAAAGGAGTATATTTGCTGGTGTTTGTTACTCTTATCAATAGTTGCAGCCAATCATATAATACATTTTTATTTGAGGGTAACTTATTTTGAAAACAATAAAAAAGTCCATTTTTTCTTATATAAGAATTAAGTTAATACGATTGAGCAACTAGAAGCAGTATGTAATTTCTTTCTGAGCTTAATCCGAATTTTGTTCTGTTTCAGGATTGCTGGGTTTGGCTAGAACGGAGTTAATTCTCTTCACAGTAGCTAGTAAGAGGCTAAGTCTTGGATTTGTTTTGGAAATAGAGTTAATACTATAGAGACGTTTTCATTATTGCTGAGCAATCCTTTCACAGAGTCAAGGACTTAACTGCTCCTCACGCTGCCTCATCAGTGAGCGCGCTGGGGGTGCACAGGGAGTTGGGGGGAACATAGCTGCAACAGCTGACCCCAACTGATCAAAAGGATATTCCATACCATATGACATCATGCTCAGCAATAAAACTAGGGAGGGGCTGGCTGAGGGTCAGCCGCTCCGGAACTGCATGGACATCAGTTAATTGGTGGTGAGCAACAGTTTTATTGCATCACTTGTCTTTCTTGGAGTTTGCCTCTCTCTTGCTGTGATTTTCATTTTCATTACAATTGATTATTATAATTTTATTTTATTTCCATTATTGTACTGTTTTTATCTCAATCCATGAGTTTTCTCATTTTTAGTCTTTTGATTCTTTTCCCCCGTACTGATGGTGGGGTGTATGGGTGTGCAGCTGCGTGGCGCTTAGCTGCTGACTGAGGTTAATTCATGACACAAGTTTGGTTACTCACAAGTAACTGCAAGCACATCTTAAGCATCTTTCAAGTAAACATGAAATTATAGCCAATTGGCACGTCAGAAATCTTAAATTTGGCATTTTTAGAGAATGTTAGGTGTATTTTATGAAAAGAGAGACAGAAGTGGAAGAATCTGCCTCGGTATTTATTAGTTTTAATNTTTTTTCTTATATAAGAATTAAGTTAATACGATTGAGCAACTAGAAGCAGTATGTAATTTCTTTCTGAGCTTAATCCGAATTTTGTTCTGTTTCAGGATTGCTGGGTTTGGCTAGAACGGAGTTAATTCTCTTCACAGTAGCTAGTAAGAGGCTAAGTCTTGGATTTGTTTTGGAAATAGAGTTAATACTATAGAGACGTTTTCATTATTGCTGAGCAATCCTTTCACAGAGTCAAGGACTTAACTGCTCCTCACGCTGCCTCATCAGTGAGCGCGCTGGGGGTGCACAGGGAGTTGGGGGGAACATAGCTGCAACAGCTGACCCCAACTGATCAAAAGGATATTCCATACCATATGACATCATGCTCAGCAATAAAACTAGGGAGGGGCTGGCTGAGGGTCAGCCGCTCCGGAACTGCATGGACATCAGTTAATTGGTGGTGAGCAACAGTTTTATTGCATCACTTGTCTTTCTTGGAGTTTGCCTCTCTCTTGCTGTGATTTTCATTTTCATTACAATTGATTATTATAATTTTATTTTATTTCCATTATTGAACTGTTTTTATCTCAATCCATGAGTTTTCTCATTTTTAGTCTTTTGATTCTTTTCCCCCGTACTGATGGTGGGGTGTATGGGTGTGCAGCTGCGTGGCGCTTAGCTGCTGACTGAGGTTAATTCATGACACAAGTTTGGTTACTCACAAGTAACTGCAAGCACATCTTAAGCATCTTTCAAGTAAACATGAAATTATAGCCAATTGGCACGTCAGAAATCTTAAATTTGGCATTTTTAGAGAATGTTAGGTGTATTTTATGAAAAGAGAGACAGAAGTGGAAGAATCTGCCTCGGTATTTATTAGTTTTAATGTTTTCTTGCCTTATAGATTCTATAGTGGAATAATACAACAATTCTCAGCAAATGCTTAAATCATTTCTACTATTGACCTTGTCCTTCTATCATTCATGACAGGGAAAGTTTTCTGTTGATGTACATATCATAAGATTTTTGCCTTCCATTTTCAGTAATATATTGAGAAGATGAAGGGAACAGAAGAGAAATAGCAAATTCAAGAGCGTTTTTCCCCCTTTTGATATTTCCTGAACTGCACTTTGCTCCCACAACAATAAGCTTTCTGGGCATATTGTGGAAACCAGCATTCATACTCATAGCTTCAGAAACAGGCTTTCCCACTTTGTGTTAGTCATACAAATGTGATGCCTGCATTTTATAATTGCTCAGCAATACTTTTTATTCCATCCCTCATAGCCACACGATGAGCAGGATTATATAATTTGCACACAGGGGGAATAGATCCCTATCGCCTCGCTACACATGGATGAGGGAACATTTTGCTGTTGTCATTAGATTGTAGAGTGTTTTATCCTACTTAGTTTGCACTGCTCCATGTGCCAGAGCATTTCAGCTTGAGAAAAGAAGGCAAACATCACCAACTTAACTCTTATTTCAAATTATTTCTCCTTTAGGCAAGAAGTAAAGAAGATATTCCCTGAATTCACCTATTTATAACTACTAGTGAAAAAACTTTTCCATACACAGCCAGACTCTTTCTGAGAGCAAGGACTGCTCTTCTTTTGACCCAAAGAGTTTCCATACTGAAGGAAAGAAACACGTTTAGTTTTATAGAGTAGAATTTTAAATTTAAACAAACGATTTTTCAGTCCTTGAGCTCTCATCTCCATGACAACCAGGGACATTTGGGAAAATCTTAAAACTATGGAGTAGACACACACTGTGTATATTATTAATGTAATATTTCCTGAAGGAAAGTCCAGATAACTGTGAATTCCTTCTTTTTCTCTGTACCTATTTTTGCCTTATTTTCTAAGGGTTTTTTTGCCCAGCTGTCCTCTAATCTCAACACAAATAAAAGAGATTCCTCCTTTTTTTCCTACCCTAAANTTTTTTCTTATATAAGAATTAAGTTAATACGATTGAGCAACTAGAAGCAGTATGTAATTTCTTTCTGAGCTTAATCCGAATTTTGTTCTGTTTCAGGATTGCTGGGTTTGGCTAGAACGGAGTTAATTCTCTTCACAGTAGCTAGTAAGAGGCTAAGTCTTGGATTTGTTTTGGAAATAGAGTTAATACTATAGAGACGTTTTCATTATTGCTGAGCAATCCTTTCACAGAGTCAAGGACTTAACTGCTCCTCACGCTGCCTCATCAGTGAGCGCGCTGGGGGTGCACAGGGAGTTGGGGGGAACATAGCTGCAACAGCTGACCCCAACTGATCAAAAGGATATTCCATACCATATGACATCATGCTCAGCAATAAAACTAGGGAGGGGCTGGCTGAGGGTCAGCCGCTCCGGAACTGCATGGACATCAGTTAATTGGTGGTGAGCAACAGTTTTATTGCATCACTTGTCTTTCTTGGAGTTTGCCTCTCTCTTGCTGTGATTTTCATTTTCATTACAATTGATTATTATAATTTTATTTTATTTCCATTATTGAACTGTTTTTATCTCAATCCATGAGTTTTCTCATTTTTAGTCTTTTGATTCTTTTCCCCCGTACTGATGGTGGGGTGTATGGGTGTGCAGCTGCGTGGCGCTTAGCTGCTGACTGAGGTTAATTCATGACACAAGTTTGGTTACTCACAAGTAACTGCAAGCACATCTTAAGCATCTTTCAAGTAAACATGAAATTATAGCCAATTGGCACGTCAGAAATCTTAAATTTGGCATTTTTAGAGAATGTTAGGTGTATTTTATGAAAAGAGAGACAGAAGTGGAAGAATCTGCCTCGGTATTTATTAGTTTTAATGTTTTCTTGCCTTATAGATTCTATAGTGGAATAATACAACAATTCTCAGCAAATGCTTAAATCATTTCTACTATTGACCTTGTCCTTCTATCATTCATGACAGGGAAAGTTTTCTGTTGATGTACATATCATAAGATTTTTGCCTTCCATTTTCAGTAATATATTGAGAAGATGAAGGGAACAGAAGAGAAATAGCAAATTCAAGAGCGTTTTTCCCCCTTTTGATATTTCCTGAACTGCACTTTGCTCCCACAACAATAAGCTTTCTGGGCATATTGTGGAAACCAGCATTCATACTCATAGCTTCAGAAACAGGCTTTCCCACTTTGTGTTAGTCATACAAATGTGATGCCTGCATTTTATAATTGCTCAGCAATACTTTTTATTCCATCCCTCATAGCCACACGATGAGCAGGATTATATAATTTGCACACAGGGGGAATAGATCCCTATCGCCTCGCTACACATGGATGAGGGAACATTTTGCTGTTGTCATTAGATTGTAGAGTGTTTTATCCTACTTAGTTTGCACTGCTCCATGTGCCAGAGCATTTCAGCTTGAGAAAAGAAGGCAAACATCACCAACTTAACTCTTATTTCAAATTATTTCTCCTTTAGGCAAGAAGTAAAGAAGATATTCCCTGAATTCACCTATTTATAACTACTAGTGAAAAAACTTTTCCATACACAGCCAGACTCTTTCTGAGAGCAAGGACTGCTCTTCTTTTGACCCAAAGAGTTTCCATACTGAAGGAAAGAAACACGTTTAGTTTTATAGAGTAGAATTTTAAATTTAAACAAACGATTTTTCAGTCCTTGAGCTCTCATCTCCATGACAACCAGGGACATTTGGGAAAATCTTAAAACTATGGAGTAGACACACACTGTGTATATTATTAATGTAATATTTCCTGAAGGAAAGTCCAGATAACTGTGAATTCCTTCTTTTTCTCTGTACCTATTTTTGCCTTATTTTCTAAGGGTTTTTTTGCCCAGCTGTCCTCTAATCTCAACACAAATAAAAGAGATTCCTCCTTTTTTTCCTACCCTAAATATCTTCCTATTAGTCTAGTTTCAAATTTAGGACAATTCTAACTTTCCTCCAACTCAGTTACACAACCTGTAATAATTTTGGAGTTATCTGTCCATATAATCCCACACAAGATCATCTAGGTCTTGAAGGTTCCTCAGGCACAAGGTATCTAAGAACTTGAGCTTTTTGGAATGAAAGGAGAAACAGGTTTTCATCCAAGTCTTCCTTCTGCTGTGTCTCAACTGCTACAGTTTCCACCCCTCTGGCCTAAATACCATATGTCTTTACTTCTATTTGTTCAAATTTTTCTGCCAAAATAACTTCTGGCTCATATATTTCTGGCATCATCTCCCTCATTCATCTCTACAATTTCCTTCCTGAGTACAACACATTTTATGGGTTAGCCATTTTACACCTATTATCATGAGCACCATCACTGCTGAAGGTAGGGTGGTAAAAGTGACTATTTGAATAATATCAAGAAGAACAGCAGTATAATTTCTTAATGCATAGAACTATATTCAAAATTCCTGCTTCTGTTAGAATCAAGATGCAGGTGCTGGTGAGACAGCAGTTCTCTGTTGCTTTATGCTCTTTTGTCTCATCAGACCTATGAAAACCTCATAGGTATAAGGCAGTTAATATGCTATCAACATGGATTAAAATATTTTTCTGAAATAATTTCACTCCCACCTATTCTTCCTTCTTTACTTTGACTTATCAATTACCTCTCATTGTATCTAGATTGGAAGCTCGGCAGAACAGAAATTATTTTCCTTCTTTAATTTTATATGATGGTTATACAGAACACGATGCAGCTGTAAAGCTTCAATGTTTAGATTATACCACAAGATAAATAGATATTTCTAACCAAGAGAACTGGCATATTTGCAATACATTGAACTCATGCTAGGGAAACAGGGCAGAGACAAATTAATGTAGATCATCACAGGTGTATCCTGCAAGAAAAAATGCCAGATCATTTATTCTGTTTCTCCTTGGTGTTTCACTGATCATAGAAAAGCTGTTGGTTTTTAACCAATACTGTAATTGTTTGGGGTTCTTTTCTTTTCCCTCTGTATATTTGTTTTCCTTGCTGAGGACAAGAAATAGTGGCTAGAAAGACATATCCTGCTTTTTAACCCGTTTATGATGAGGCAGTTGAACAAAAAGGACAAAGAAAAGAAAAACAGATTGAAAGATTACAAGAACACTAAATCATAAATATTCTATTTTTTCATAATATATTACATTCAAACTTATACTGTAGCTCTGCAGTACTACTTGAGGCTTTCAGTATTAAGTGATGTTTTATGTGATTCCATTAGTTTCTTTTTTTTTTTAAAGTTTAATATTTTTTTTAGTGCACCGTCAGATAGCTAATAAGGTATAAAAAAAGTCATTAGCTTAACCTCAGAAAGATATCTTAACTAGTGAACTATAAAATTCTGAGCTCTTTTAAGCATCACCTGGAGAACTGGAAGGCATCTTCCATCTCTTTAATTCAAAAATCTGAAATTGAATATCCTGCTATACTTGAATAAGCAAATAATAAGTGCTGCTTATGTAGTTGGCTCACAGATATGGTCACTGCAAGAAAGGGCGAGAAAGCAGCAGCATATGTGACTGAAACATTGAAAAAGTATTAATGAGATTTCAAATGCAAAATGCAACTCTGAAGTCGTCATACAGTTAAAAGAGACTGAAACTAAAGAGATTTCTTGTATTTATCTAAAATAATTTAAAGATAACTTTATTTAAAGAAATGTGTCATCTCATTAAACGTCTCTAGTCAAGCAATTTGATCTGTGCAGCTGAACTTGTATATCCAAAGAGAATTCGAAGAAAGCCCATGGGATTCTGCATGAGTTGCAAGAAGAAAGTTATGTGATGAATTAATTAAATTTTGTTTATATTCTGGGTAACTACATAATTAGCATGCTTTACATACCTATATTTGTCTCTATAGATACATACATAGACAGATAAAAGCTGATTTCTTGAAATGGTTCATTGTTAAATACTGAAAAATCAAAAATTAAGAGCAATCACAGAGTTATAGTTCACTGAACATGGTTCATTTTAAACAGAATCTTCCTGAGAAAAAAACCCTGCATAATGGATTCAAACCAAGATTCCATACTTTGCAGTCCAACTTAGTCTCCTTTGTTTAGTCTGAAAAGAGGTTGTTTGGACTGTTCATCCTGGAGAAGAGAAAGCTCTAAGGAGACATCATAGCAGCCTTCAGTGCTTAAAGGGCTCTTTGTAATGATAGGACAAGGGTTAACTCTTTAAATATGAAAGAGGGGACATTTAAATTACATACTAGATATTAGGAACAAATTTTTTACTGTGAGAGTGATGAGGCACTGGAACAGATTGCCCAGAGAAGTCATGGATGCCCCATCTCTGGAAGTGTTTGAGGCCAGGTTGGATCTGATCTAGTGGGTCTTTGCCCCCTCTGCAGGGGGGTTGGACCTGGATGACCTTTTAAGGTCCCTTCCAACCCAGACCATTCTATGATTCTATGAAAAGGTAATGAGCATACAGGGTAGAGAGTCACTGAACGATATATTGCAAGTTAACATGCCTTTAGATATCACTGACCTTAAAATACAGAGCAACAATATGATTTAAAAACTGCTGAATATAGATCTAGTAGGTCGGAGCTGCAAATTTATTAAAAGCTATGGAATTGACTGTCCCAGTTGTGGATTAATATTTCCTTGAACTCGAATCCATGATTTTGTAACTTATATATTGTAACCCTTCCTTATATTCCCTCTCTACTATTTACAACAATTCTTTCTTAATTAGAAAAGCAAAGATATATCAGAAAGAGAGGGGAAAAATACACAAAATGTTTTTTCACCTTTACCACAGCAAACCTTTATCATATTTTACAGTCCCTATACAAAAACTGCCAGGCTTTTTTTCTAATTATCTTCTTAAAAATACAGCAGAAGTAAGGCCAACTGTTTCACTTCTGTTCTTAAATACTCCACTGCTTTCTTGTCCATTTTGCCATTTCATCTCAGATGAAACCTCAACTTATTCTTCATGCTCCTAACCCATTTTTTTGTCATTGTACATAACTCTGTAAGTACATTATATGTATAAATAAAGCATTTAGGCAATGAATTCTTATGAAAAAATGATACAAGAAAAAAGTGTGCTTTAGCATGTGAGCCAGATTCCCCACAGCTACCTTACAACAAAGCATAGAATTAAGAGAGAGCAA
This sequence comes from Geococcyx californianus, assembly GCA_013389885.1. Classification (NCBI taxonomy): domain Eukaryota; kingdom Metazoa; phylum Chordata; class Aves; order Cuculiformes; family Neomorphidae; genus Geococcyx; species Geococcyx californianus. The sequence goes on along the minus strand of VWPV01008444.1, from coordinate 25,917 downwards.
TGCTGTACAACTGGCAGTATGATTTGATATTCCCCTCTCCTTTGTTTTCCTCAGTCTACATAATTCATCAAAATAAGATACTTTTTCTGAAAACAATCTATCTCTCTATGAATGAATACAGTTAAACAGAAATTACTTTTACTTGTGCTTTGGACGTACTCATGCATGTTATGCATTCCTTGCTGCTTGGTCATAGGTAAAAAATTACTTCAAAGGAAGGATGTATTTTAATTCTGTGATTTCAGAGCACTAGGGTGCATGTCAGAATGTATGCAGAAAGCCTCAGCCCCACAATTGTTGCCTTTAATGATTTTCATAGGTTTACATCAGTTGACCAATAGAGCTCAATAGGCTACATTTCAGTTTCTTGAATCTCAGACCAGCAAGGACCATTTTTCTTATTTCTGGAAGCTGCACTTAGTATGGGAATAGCTTAAGATTGATCCGTTTACTGCTATCAGCTGTTTACCACACCCAGCTAAGAAAAAGTTCAGTTGAAAAAACTCTTCTGCTGTAAGAAAACCTGTTACATTTCTTAACTGATACACAAACCTAAGTACTTCTATTCTCTATAGTTGGGCCTAGAGGTTCCTACATCAACAAGATGGAAAAGAAGTAATAAAAGCCTGCTGTTGATAAAAGATTTTGGGACTTCACTCTTCAGTCTTTGACAAAAGTACCCTGGAGTGAGTTTGCTGTGCTTGAATGATGAGAACTATGCCATACCTTCTCTTTTAAAAGAGAGTTTAGTTAAACACAGACCCAGAAAGATGCTGAATATAAGCAATCTGATCTACTCAGCTACAGTGAGCTGAGCAGCAAAGACAAGTGTTGAAGTTAAGCCAAAGGTCTAGATGCCTGCCCCTACAACGTGGTTTGTGTTTTCTCCCCACAGGGAAGGCATCACCTCTCTTGGTGTGCTGGAGATGCTCTCCCTAATGCAGTCCAGGATGCTGTTGTCCTTCTTTGCCCCAAGACTGCAACACTGACAGCACATTCTTCATCCAGGTTTTAAAACTTCTATCATAAAACTGTGCATGTGCCAAAGGAATTGCAGAGTACATGCCTGAAATATTCCTTTTCCTTTGCAAATTTCATCCTAGGGGTATGCTTAAGTTTTAAAAAAAACATGAAATACTTAAAAAATGCTCAATCTTCAGACATTCCATGTGTTATAAGCAGAGTTGACAACAACTGCTATATAAGCAGAAGCTACTAGCACGGCAAGACTCTCTCTTCAGTTGATTATAGCTGTATCCCTTGTTCTTCTCTCTCTTTTTTTTTTTCTTTTTCTGAAGGGCTCATCCTGCTATGAGGATGTTCAGATTGTTCTCCCAACTGAATATCCTTGTATTCCACTGTTAAAAGCTTCCAAGAATCTCAGTACACACATATAAGGTAGAAACTTGATAGAATTTGAATAACCTCCAACACTAGATACCACTCAAAGATGTTCTCTGAAATTAATCCTCTTAGATATAAGGAGTCTTTTGACACAAAATCTCAGCTATGAGAACAGGGACACTGGCAACACAGAAGACAGAACGATACCATTTTCTAGTGTATAGCAAAGCAAAACCATACGCCCAAACACTACATCATCCCTTGAATTAATTATGCGAACTTAAAGAGCCTTCTTCCTCTATTCATATTGGAGTTAAGGTGTTAAAAGTTATCTGCAATCATTAAAGAAGTATTTTTTCACAATCACTGTGGACAATCATCTTACACCTTTGGGCATTTAAGCGTATGCTGGAATAAATGAAAATGAATTTCTATTGAGACCTAGCTTTACGCCATGAGGTTCCTTACAGGATAAACAGAATCCCATATTTACTTCATATGCAAAAGTAGAACCATCAACAATTGGTTGTGGCTGGTATATAATAAAAATATCCAGAAATTCAATAGGGAAGCACCAAATATATGTTGGCCGAGCCAACATGCAAATATAATGTACAAATATATACAGAAACACGTAGTAATATAAAAAAAATAAACAGAAACAACCAAGCATTGCTCTTCTGAATACCTACAAAATATCTACTCCTAATGATATTTAAGCAGGACTTAAAGAATTTGGCCCATGCTGGGTTCAAAAAGCTAATTATGAATTCGAATTCAGCAGTCAATCCCACTGGCAAAGTGTGAGGAAACAAAGAACTACAGCAAATTCACATTTGCTCTTGGAATCACGTCTTAATTTCCTTTGTAAATACCAGGTAATAAAATAGATGAGGCAGAATTATAGTTGGATGCCTATGAGTTTGCAGTTTTAATACTGCCTGGCTTAAAAATAAAAATGTTACAAAATTCTGAAAATAAATATATTAAAGTTCTAATGTGCGTGACTGAAAGAAAAGCAAATATGAACTATATATCTGAATGTTGAAGTTCCTATTACTACAGCTATCTGCAGGTGAGTTCAGATTGCAATCTTCTACCTAAGATGTAGTTCTTGCTCTCTAAATCACTTGGAGTTAAATGTGACACACAGAGACATAGTTGACAAATGTAAATGTATTTCCTGGAGAGGTAACAAACTGCAACATGTATTTCAGGAAGCATATTCAAAAAAACTCCAAAAAAATCCCACAAAGAGAGTAACACCCCTGCATTTTTCACAAAACAATGTATTGCTGTGAGTATTAAATATTTAAGCTGCTGCTGGCTTAGACCGTCTGGAAAAATGATGACATATGTTTTAATCAATTATCTATCAACAAAAGCAGAAGACAAATTTACCAGATATAAAATATTTAGTGGGGAAGAAGCCATATATTTAAATACTAGCAATAAGATTTTTTAAGAAATGGGAGTACAGCAATGAAAACCAATCACAATCAAAGAATAAGTCAATTGATTTTTGTAATTTATTTTGCTATTCTCCAGCTTAGTTTTCCTGTCAATAGTTTTGTCATTCAATCATAATAAATGATTCCATTTGGCACAGGTTAAATAATTGTTCATCTGGAAGAAAGGGTAGCATTCTGTGGAATGCACATAGATTTTCCAGGAAAACTTTTGCAACGTTCAGTGAATCCATTCTTTATGTTTTCTTTTCTTTCTTTTTTAATGCATTTTCAGTTCAAAAATTTCCAGGGCAGCATAATCTTGAAGTTTAATGAATTGTCATAGAAAGAAGTTTCTTGTTTCAAAATACTATGGTTGTGAGGAACAAAACACCACCTGAATTGGGACAAGATATACAGCTGAAAGCAGTTTCCCGCCTCAGGAAGTAAAAGCACTTCTAACAGAGAAATGTAAGAAATAGATAGAATACAATAGAATAAGGGATTTCTTTTCACTTTCACGTAGATGCAGCTGCTGACTCCATATAAATATGTCTGGATGCCTAATGTGACCAAGGCAACTGGAAAAAAGTTTTTCCTGAGAAGAAAAATATTTTCTAGTAAGAATCCCTCAAATAACGGAGAACAAAAGTTTATTTTCGGAAAGAGTTTATACAACAGGGCAATATTTGAACAGTGTTCTGAGTCTGAGAAGTCTGAGTTATTACTTCTCCAGGAGAAATATATTTGGGACAAGCAAAAACAAAAATCTGTTTTTAGAGCTAACTGGTTGACAGGGCCCATGAAGCACATGGTGTCCTATAGCTGACCGACAGCATGACAAGGCAAGCAGAATAACACGAGGGAGTAGCTCCGCTTTGGTACCTGGAGGTGGGAATTCAGGAGAGCCAAGCATCACGGGACACGACAGAGACAGCTAAACAAAACATTTAGTTAATCGCTCCAGTCCCCTAATGACTTTGCAGCACCAAGAACCTTATAGACTACAATAGCATAGGAAGTTAATATTTCCAAATTCTTGGGAACGATCTCAAATTCCTACATTTTCAGAGCTGAATTCGGAGAAATGGTAAATACACATATGGTAGATGAATGCAGAGGAATTTTTTTTTAATGACTCAATTTCCCCACAAAGGTCAAAATCTAAAAGGTACCTGTGTATGAATGAATTAAAAGATACAGCCACTATGTAGATATGTAGATTTTCTTCTTTTCAACGACGTATTTATAACCCACAGCCTTTGTTACATTAAAGATACTATCTCTGCTTAGTGGTATAGAAGTTACATAGGATAAAGTCTTCAGATCCCACTGAAATCAGGCAGAATTTTCCTTTGTTCTTTTCATGGCCAGAACTTCACTCACAGGGTCTGTATGGAGATATTTCCAGCATGCAGAGATGCAGTGCGTCTCAGTCAGACATTACAGTTCTCTGCCTCTCTTATTTCTTACATTATCACTGATACTTCCACTAAAAGTATTCTCGAATCAAAGTTTCCTCTAATAACATGACCCTCCGTCAGTATGAAACACATCTAAATAAGATGACATATTTAGTTGGTAGGTAAATCCTTAATGCCAGCACAAACAGCTTCAGAGGAGGGAAAATGTCGTTTCCTTCTTAAAAGGAGAGAAAAATACCAACTGATGAAATGGTCAAACAGGGCTTGATCACAATTTATTTCTGACCTTTTAATGTCTTCTGTTCTCAATGATTTTCTGTCAGTTTTGCCTAGCTTGGACTGGAGAGCTGTCCCAGAGATATTTAGTTTTATGTTGCTACTTACCTTTGAACCTCTGTTTTCGGGATTGAAAGATAAGTAACTAATTGTCACTGAGATATTCTGAGGGTTTATCAGGTGTCCAGATCTATCAAGTTGGGAATAATGTTACACTTGGAAACTCTGAAAGACAGTTTTGTATTATAACTTGGTTATGGCCTACTGCTGTCAGTGCCATTACCTAAGACCGTGCTGATTATCTGCCTGCTGTTCTGCTCAGCAGCAATTACTTGCATGTTAAAATTATCACTTCTATCTTGAAGTGACACAGAATAGGTTCATATAAAAATCCACTAAATACGAACAAACATGCATGCCTATACTATTACCTTCCCCTTTAAGTGTGACTGGTTGTCATCTGAAGAAACACACTTTGTTTTTGTTTACATGTGCCCACCTAATACACACAAAAAGCTGGTAGCTTATGAAAGGTTTCTCTACTGTGTTTATTTTGCCATGTGTTTTATTTTGCATTCCTTTGCTTTTTATTTTTGCATACAACATCTGAGTGGCTGACAAAGAACAGATGTTGCAGGAAGGTAAAAAGAATTATTTGAAACACAATTCTTCATTTTGCTGTGCTTTAAAACAGACATTTATGGGGAAGTATTAAACATTTGAGAAAAATTACTCTTCAGAAGGGAGACATAGTATCCATACATACTGGTACATGTGTACACAGATTACATTAAGATAACAGCAAAATGCCGAAATTATATGCTCATATTTTAGAAAAAAAAGGCCACACATCCATCAAGTCTGTTGTTTATCCAAAGCAATTATTGCCCTTGAGTTACATTTCTAGACCTTATTGAAGAACAAGAGATACACTGTTTCGATCAATAAACAATTATTGTTCTTTGTGAGACGCTGAAAGGGGATTTAGAGAGTTTACAGGTAAGAGGCATAATTTACCAGCAGCTGCCAAACAACTGCAACACATTCTTTCTCTGTGACCCTCTCCTTTTTCCATTTGTGTAGGCTTCAGCAGAGAGCACACTGATATTAACAGCTCATTGCCTCGTAGTGCAACAAAAAACTCCTGGAGTGGGAAATTTTAGCCTTTTCTAATAATAAGGTTATTGATCAGCTGGGTTTACTAACACCACTATAGTGTCATCCTTTTCCTTTCTCCTCATTTTGTCATTTGCTAAAGAACTATTCTTCTAGAAAATGTCCCCTTCCTTTACCTTGTTACTGCCTTCACAAGGCTTAGTTTGATCAATTGTATCAAGAATAAAGCTTAGATCCATGAGCGTGGTAGGATCCATAAAACAGATCATAAATTGTTTCTGAAAGAGCTTAGTGATGATAATTTGCTAACACCTGCTACTACTAAATACTCTCTTCTCATTTTTAGAACCACAAGAACAACTAAATCCCAGAAAAGCTTAATAACAGTGTGTCACCAAAAACATTTGTTGTGAAATGAGTAGAGCAGGAGCCTACTACTTCTCTAGAGGTCACTGGTGTTATTAAAATAGTAGTGCTCTCAGACCAGATTTTGTCTTTCTCTTGTTCTGATGAATCTCTATGGTTGTACTCAGCTACCCCAGGGCCATTTAACGGGAACAAGTCAGTACCTTGTAAACAAGCAGAAACTTTCACTTAAAACACTGATCTCAAAGTGCTATACAAACATTAGAAGTCCATTTAATTTTATTACACTTTGTGGTTAAAAGAACAAAATAGGAAGCTCATGTTTGGCTAGGGAAAAACAGTTTGCAATAACTCTGGGTAAAAAAAACCCCTAGGAATCCTAACTAATCCAACCCCAACCTCTGAACCTGAAGTTACCAACAGCTTCATACCTCACTACTAAGAGTTATTCACCTTGCACCTGTCTAACTACATTAATGTGATACACAGTATCACGGTATCATAAGGTTGGAAAAGACCTTTCAGATTATCGAGTCCAACCTGTGACCCAACACCTACACCTACTCCTACACCTTGTTGCCTATCCAGTGAGGGCATTTTGTATGTGTTATATAGATGTGTGTAACCTTGTGCTCTTGCCTGCTCTGTTTCACGGGCAGCGAATTGTGCACCTACCGGATGATCTGTCATATCAAGATTCACACACTTCCACAGAAATCATCATGAAAGAGTAAAGAGAAGAACACCCTTTACTATACACAAAATAAACTTGTAGTAGGAATTATCTCAGCTTAATAAATAAACAAGGATCAGTACATCAGCAATATTTCCCACTATGTCTTTTAAGTATCACAAGTTAGCAATAATCAGAATGAAAAGATTTTTCCTAAAAAAATGGATTAAAAAGAGAGTCAATTTTAGACAGGGATTTTAGAACCCTTTCTTAGAACATTTCAGAGGTTCTGAATATACATTGAGAGTTCAAACTAGTAATTTCTCAAACAGTCACGAGTGTTCTTCATGCAGTCACTTGATGTGACAAGTGAGGTTTTAAGAAAAAACTGCAAATATAAGGTCTGATAAGAAATCTCAAGTGTTACAAAGTTGCACCAAGTAGTTCTTGCTGAGCAGGTTACAACCATGATGACAGTACTGTGGATATGAAATAATTTTGATGTTCCATAGACTATGAGAACTGACTCTACATTGCTCCTTTGGTAAGCTACACATCAGAGAGGGAACAATACCTCTAGAAATTTCTGAAGAACCTGCGTGTTCCCCAGTGCCAGGATAACATGTTGACTGTGAGATGTTGCTTACACTATTTGCTGGTTATTCCAGAGGAACAACTGCATTTCTCTCCCATTTTCTCCACTCTGCAAAGTATGTCCAGTCAAAAAACCCCAGGGTTACATTACATCAGCTACAGTATTTCTACTAACTTGACAATGCCAATTCAGTCGCAGGGACAGTGGTACTGCTTAGTGCTGCTGCAGGCTCCACGTCCCTTACTTTACATAATAACATATATCACATACATCGTTATTGCTTGTGCTTCCCCTTTCTCCCCACCTTAGTTTCTTCTTCTTCAGCTGGATTTGGGAGCTGAATCGTGTAGGGGGGTGAGATGTCCCAAGACTACTGGTTGATCATTTTTTATGAATTGGTATAATGTTATTTTGAATATCTTTAGTACTGAGGGCTGTGTACACATTGTAGGACATCTCTTTTCATCAAACAATGTTGGACATCCAGATGTCTCCAGTTAACTTCACTGCTGACAGACTTCTGTGACTGCATGCCTCATTCTGAAGGAATTGAATGGTGGAAGATTTCCCATGCTTGCATGGCAGGGTCACCGCACCCCTGGGAACTTGCTGGAAACCCGATAGAAGTGATCAGAGAAAGCAGCTGCAGCTCCACAGGTGCTGCAGGCAGGGGCTAGTGGACTTGCAGAAGTGCAGACTGTTCAGAGGCTGCACAGTATGGACACTCAGACAGCAGCTGGCAAAGGACATCAGCGCTAACACCTTACGGTACATTGGTTCATATTCCCCCTCCAGCAGTTTTATGGTTTGACTCTTGGTTCGACAACCTTTATTCTCTGACAGTTCATTTTCTTGCCAGTGCCCTTCACTGTCTCTGTAGGCTACAGATGCCGCTGCACATACTGTGTGTTCATCCCTTTCCTCTTGCACCAACTTTCTGTAGGGATGTCTTTCCTGAGGAAGAATGCACTATAAAAGATGGAATCAAAGAGCAGTTGTTGACATTTATTCTTTCCTACTTCAGTTTGCACTGACTGATTCATCAGCTTTCCAGTCCACTGTTCTTCCTTCTCCATGAAGCACCAAAGGCATTTTGGAAACATACTTTTGGTGGATTTAAATGCCAGGAGCAAGTACCTTCCCTGTGAACTCATCAAAAGACAATCTCAGTAGCGGAGTTACCACACACAATTACCCAAAGCAAACCAAGGCAGCAATATGGAATCAAGCAAAACAAAACCATAAAGTTTAAAAAACGGCTTAGTATTCTTTAAGGCAGTATGTTTGCATTTGATTCATCTACAAAGGTTTTTTTTCCAAGGTGCTTTTTGAAGCATGAAAATTACGTAAATCTATAAATGATCAGAGAGAATCAGATGTGGCTCCATAAGATATCACATAGGACCTATTTTTTCAACAGTCACAGAGAAAATGTTTGCAAACTGTACTTAGGTCTTAGGCTTGTAGCATCTGTAAGTATTTATATCCATAGGTCCCACACAATATATACTTCACACTTATATTTTTTTCAATATTGACGTTCTAGGGGAAGAAGATGCTGAAGCGGCTGGAGCACAAGCCCTATGAGGAGCGACTGAGGGAGCTGAGGTTGTTTAGCCTGGAGAAGAGGAGGCTCAGGGGAGACCTTATTGCCCTCTACAACTGCCTAAAGGGAGGCTGTAGTGAGGCAGGAGTGGGGCTCTTCTCTCAGGCAACCAGTGACAGAACGAGAGGACACGGTCTCAAGCTTCGCCAGGGGAGGTTTAGGCTTGACATTAGGAAGAAGTTCTTCACTGGAAGGGTGATTGGCCATTGGAATGCGCTGCCCAGGGAGGTGGTGGAGTCACCATCCCTGGAGGTGTTTAAGGAAAGATTGGATGAGGCACTTAGTGCCATGGTGTAGTTGACAAGTAGGAGTAGGTGTAGGTGTTGGGTCATAGGTTGGACTCGATGATCTCAAAGGTCTTTTCCAACCTTATGATACTGTGATACTGTGTGATACTGTGACTGGCTGCACGGACTGTATGAAGGTAGTGTTATTTGAAAGAGTACACTTTTTTTGGCACATACCCTTTAAATAGCTATCCATCTAATAAAACTGCATAATTATTTTACATTTCCATAGTTGTGACATGCAGCTTCACTTATTTTGGAAAAATCTCTTGATGAGCTCATCAGGCAATAGGATGTTCCTTTCCCTGAGAAATGGAAAAGCTGGTATTTGCACTGTGCACTTTCCAGTTATTTATGTTTGTCCATACCATCAGGATAATTCTGAAAACAATCAAATTGAAAGACAGCATTTAGCTTGAAGAAGGTTAAAGACTACTTTCCCAGGTTTTGGTGTATATTTCAGATATGTTGTATGAGTGTCTCAAAACACACTGGAAATGTATTTCTGCTTTTATCAGGTAATGCTTTAAAACTTTAATGGCAACAGTTACTACTGTGACTGCTGACAAGTATTTGGTCCTGTCAGCTAAACAGAGCATCAAATCGTGTTTCCTTGCTTTGCAATGCTCTGTATCATTTTTTACATTGGTTAATTTCTTTTCTACTTGTCGATACAATAAGCAGGATAAGAGCAAATGCATGAGGCTGCATGTCTAATGTCTTTTGCAATGGATAATTCAGAGCATCTTTAATATTTTAGGTGTCTCAAGTATAACTTGACACAGTAACATAGCTTGCTTAACAAAAGAGAAATCAGCAACTCGAGTTTTCGCTAGTGTAAAAAGTGTCTAAGATCTCTAAATGGTAAACTTTGCATTTTGGTATGTATGATTTTTGGAAGCATGTTCATGATCATTTCCTTTCCTTTGTTCCCTTTTAAGCAAGCTTAGGAAAGCATGACTAGATTGTTATACTTTCTTCACTGCAGATGTAGCTGAAGATAATATTCCCTCTTTTCTAAACAAAATTCCTTTGGTACCAACTTCCTATTTTAATTTTTAGAAAGAAAAGTTATTTCAAAAGTCAGACTTTGAAGCTATGATTTTTTTTTTTTTTGGTTGCTTTGCTGTCTCATTTAATATGCAACTATTGAACTGTTGACAAAATAATCACAAAATGTTTTTTGCATGTTGCTTTAACATGAAACATTTACTGCAAGTGTTTTTTAATGAACTTCTTTTGGACTTTGGACTATAGGTCTTTTCAGGCTTCTTTTGCCTGTGATATGTAGCCAGTAGAGGACACTGGAGAGAGTGAAATGCCAGTTCTGTTAAAATTGCTGCCAAAATTTCCATCAGATTTAATGAAGTTATGTCATAAGATTGTCTCTAATAGCTGTCACATGTGCCCTCCTCCAACACATAAGCACGTATAAGGGCACAAACTGTCCTCAAAACTCCCTCCAAAATGCCTTTCAAATAAGAGTAGGAATATCAGTTTCTACTGAATGATCCAAGAAAATCTTTGGAGAGGTCTTTGGTTTGCTACTTGTTCTCTTCATCCTTGTTTCTCTAACTTCTTTCCTCATAACAAAAAGCTGATACCATTACAGCTGCTAAAAGGTTTGTGACATTTCTTCATCTCTACTGGACTGAGTTAGGAAAGTTTCAAGGTAATTTTCAAGATAAACCTGATCTTCCTCTACTTGTCATCAACAGGGATGATAATATGTTGTGACAGTCTGTGATAACCCATTGCAAAATAAAATGCCCACAATGTATGTCTTGACAGTACGACATCACAAAGTTATACCTACAATGAAATATGCATTATTAAATTTATGTAATACCTCACTCTACTGTCTATTCAGATCAATGCTACAAATTTAGACAATGCCAACAGAGGTACTTCCTAATAGAAGTAGTTATATTTGTAACACACAACAGTTATAATTCTGTATAACTGTTTCTTGTTTTGAAAGGAGAAATACATTTCTTTATGGTCATGAAAATATCTGCTATTGATAGTGCCTGTATTTTAAGATGGGATAATTTTTCCTGACTCTGAAATTTCTGTTTGTGGTTGTTTCTATTGTAGGTGTATAATTGTGCATTCATCAGTAGAATCATCGTACTGTTCTTTCACGGGGTAGTGGAAACATACTTCCCTGATCTTGAGCTTAAAGAAACGGTGCATTTTTCCTTGTGAATTAAGAATAGGCAAAAATATAAGTGAAAAATATAAAGAAGTCTTTCAATGTAGTTAGCAAAATACTGAAATAACCTTGACTTCCAAAGGTTTAGTCCTGTTTTCATTTCACCATAGATTGATATAAGGTTTTAAAATAAATAAGAATTTTTGCTAGAAAAAGTACTTTTCTCTTTAAGACCATAGATGGGAACTCAGACTGATGCTTTGGCATTCTTTTACAAATTGGTGGTAGCCTCCCAGACTATTTAGGGGTTTTTTTTTCAGCTGCACACTGGCTGAAGTTTTCTGAATAGCAGAAATTTAAACCAAGTAACAATACATCCTATGATGACTAATACAAATGAAAGCCTATGCCACAAGTAATATGCATAAAACTTTTTATTACAAATGAATATGACGTTCACTTTTCCCAGCTTTTAGGTAACCGTATGTGAGCTCTTCATCTGGAATTTCTTTAAAGGAAATTGCAAGAACAAGGACTGTGATTGACCTTGACTTAGAGTAGGCATCTAAAATAAATCAGACTAATCACAGTCTGCTTCTCTAGCATCCAAACAGGCAATCAAGACAACTAGCTAACAAAATTAACTGATATGTATCAAGTAACATAAAAGAAAGTCATTTCACTGAGCCTTGGGAGTACAGCCTTTTCAACTCAGTATTATTAACAGTCACAAGTTTGGGAAGACATTCAAATATCTTCTTAAACTTCTTACATTTGGACACTAAAAACATCTCCAATACAATATGCTGTACTGCAAAAAAATGTAAAACTTTGAAATTAATACATGGTTGTACTCTGAGGCCTTCTTGTCAGGATGCAGACAAAGTGTGCTCAGTGGTAAATTGAATCTTTGCTGCACAACACAGAATTATTGTTTGTCACTGAAAAGTTAATGCTTAATCCTGATTTTATATTGTTGTTCAACATCCGCAGACAACCACTAGGCAAAACATCCAGTAGCCATAACATGGATCACAATATGTAAAGGTTAGATATATTCTCCCTGACAAATCATCATTTAGCTTCCTTGAAGACGGCAAAAAGGCTGGAAGAGTGAGCTCACAGGTACTTACTTAGTGGCTGGATAGGGTTGAAAATGAATCTCAGCAAAAATGACCTTTTGGCAGGTGGGGGATAGAGGTCTAAAAAGCTTGCAGCAGGATACGCGCAAACATTATGCCCCATTTGCATAGTTTATCCTGTACTTCAGGAAAAAATCTGGATTTCTCACCGTAACTGAGTTCTCCATAAAGCGATAGTTTTATTATCTACTGTTTCCTCCCATATAGTAGTCTAAATTCCACTTTGATAAAAGAATAAGAGTATCTGACCTCTGTTTTGCTTCATCACAAATTTTTGGCTTCATTCTTTTCCACACAAGAAGTAAATGAGATGAGAAGTATAATAGCTCTGAACATTTAATGGCCTAATGTGTGAAAAATTGCCTCCAATTCCAGGATGCAAATGAATTGCTGATAGTCAGGCTCTGCTGGAAGAGCCAACTTGACCTATGCTGAAAACAGTTTTCTTAGGCCCTGAGACAAGAACAGAGAAAGGTTTGTTTTCGCCTTGAAGCACAAAGTACCTTTTAATGACCTTGCACACACCAGCAAAAATACAGAACAACGTCTGTCATTTAAAAAACCTAATTTCCTATCAAAACCTAACACTTCACTGTCCATACTACTTCCTCTGAGGAGACGACGAGAGAACAAACAGCATCTGACAGACATTTAGCCGTGGGTGAAGTCCAGCAATAGAAGAGTACAGCAGTATGTGTGGTTTATAAGGAACCAGGTAGACATTTCCAGCATGTTCCCTGGGAGGAAGATCCAGGGGAAAAAGTGAGGGGAGGGAAAGTAACTGCTTGTAGTGAAAGGTTTTCTAAATTTACCTATTTTCTATCAAAATAAAGAATAATAACACATTTTGATCTGTACTTAACAGTGCAGAAATTAAATAAGTTTTTCTTTTTCTTTCTGACATGAAAGGCATTGCGTAAAGGCAAAAGGAAGAAAGGAAATCAAAAGGGTCTCTCCTGTCCACTTCCAAAATTGCTTTGCCTTAGATAAAACTTGAAACCTAAAATGCCTTAAAACTTCCACAAGGCTTTTTCTCCACAACTGAAGAAGTAGAGGTAAGATTTGTTTCTCCACAAATGGATTTTTCTAAAAATTAGTTTGTTAAATACACTCAGTTCTGTAAGATGGACAAAAGATCCATGTGAAATCAGTCTTTGCTTGGAAAAAAAATTATACTTCTGCCTCATTTCTAATTTCACATTGAAGAAAAATCTAACCAAATACTGACACCGATATTTAGAGTGTACACAATATTAATTGCAAAGAAAATAACTGACAAAAGAGCAGTGTTGTTCTGAGTAATGTACAAACCTGGAAATAGAAAATCTTTACTATGTTTTTAAATACACCAAAATTTGGTGAAGTATTCAGCAGGGATTTTTTTGGGTTTGGTTGGATTTTTTTTCCTGAAATTTTATTACAAAGGTAGAATTATTTGTGTGTCCATAAGAAATAATTAACATTGAAACCTTTCAAGAGAGCTCACTTTTGACCAATATTTGAATTTTTGACTGAAATTTGGTTTCTGGTCTATCTGTTCCTCAGCAAACATCAGAATGCCCTGTGGGGAAGAAACCTACACTTCAAATCTGTTTTTTTCAGTTGGAGCATGAAATATGCTTCCTGTATAGTATGTCTGCAGTATACCTTGGTAATAAGAGCTTTAGTGCATGGTTTTCCTCTCTAGCCTGTATTCTCCCTCGATGGGTAACTCCTCCATCGCACACCATGGGCACTCTCCTTCCTGATGTGCAGCGTTCTCATTGGCAGCATCTCCCAGGCTGCCCTCCCTGTCTCAGCTGATCAGGCCTCTCCTGGTGTGCTGCAATTTAGTCTCTTGGCCAAGTCACATCAAAGATTAGCTCCTTCTGAGATTGTTAAAATCCCTCTTCACAACTTTTTCTCTTTCAATGCTTAAGCATTCCAGGTTCCTAATCCTTTATGGATTTGGCAGGCAGGGATCTTCGAGCAGACTTGATTTTTTGTGAGGAAGGCTCCATTAGACAACAGCCTTCCTTTGCCCTTGCAATCGCTGCAGGTCCTCCCTGCTTGTGGTTGCAAGAGAACGGGATGTTGTCCCAAAGAACATGTGGTTCAGCTGAGTATGCATTTTAGCAGCAGGGGGATGGAGGCAGGAAGATAGAAAGCGAGAGCAGTTTGCTCCTCCATCATGGTCAACAAGAAGGAAATATTTCTAAGAGGAAGAAGTATCACGGCTCCATGTTATCTGTAGTTCCCATACATGAAAATATTAGCGCTGATGACACTAGTAAAATGCACTGTCTGCACAGAGACTCCTTTTCCAGGTCGAATAATCTCATTTTTATTGTTAATTGTGAAAGTCATGGCGAACAGCGTGAAATTGCCCATCAATATCCAGTTTTCCTCCCACATGGTTTGTTTTAGTGCTACTGTGCTTCAGCTTTATTAGCATAATACTTGTAAGACTGGACACGTCATTGTCACAACGTTTTAAGTCTGTGTTAAACACACAAAATTCTTGTTGATGCCAAAAACAGGACAGCCATTACTTTTGTTCTAAGATACAAACTCAAAAAGATAAAACTAGAAACTAGGAAAATAATCAGACATTTTTGGGGAGTGATCCAGGGTTATTTTCTGCTGTATCCATAGTAGGAATGAGGGTTTTTACTTTACAGGATAAAAACCTTATAAAATATCTAGAAGAAATGGGCTCAAATTCTGCAGCCTTTGGAATATTTAATTACATTTTTCATTTTGCGAGGTAAAAGCAATCATGCCAGACAAAGTGTCAGCTGTGAGATATTGTATGAAGAAATAAGATATGACAAAAGGGACATGGCTGCCAGGTATTATGGAACAGCAACGAGTGCCCTGTTTGCCTCAATCGCTTTTAATCAATAATAAGTTTGTGTGAAGTACCCATGAATGCGTAACTTGTAAAGTTAAAATTGGAGGGGGAGGGAGGAAGGAGCTGTCAGTTGCTTCTTAATGGGAGCAATCTGTTAATCTTTTCCAGGGGTCTACTTCATATTCAGTACAGTGCTGTGTGAAGCAGCTGACTCTAGCAACTTCCAGACAATGGGAGTTATTCTCTTCTCTGTTCACTTAAAAAATAAAAAAAAAACCTCTATACAAATGCTGCTAATTACCGTGAGGCTGATAGCTAAAACCAGAAGAAAACACATGGGCGTCTTACAGGTTTATTTAAAATACTATAAATGTAATGTACTAAAGAAATCTCAGTAGGCAACGCTAAATCTATAAAGAGAATGTTAATAAATTCTGGAGTCAACTTTTTTTTTTTTTCAACTCTTCAATGGTGGGCAAAAATTTAGGAAACATGAATGCACCTGAAGAACCTTCATTTATGACAACCTTCTTATTCATGGAATTAAATAGGGAATCCATGGAAATACTATCCACATTCACAGTGGTATAATGTATTATAAAAGCCTAAACTGGTTTAGGAAGTCGATATTTTCACTTAGATAAAGCGTATATTAGCTTTTTTTTTCTGGACCATGCAGTTTATCAGAGATAATAATAACAAAAGAAAGAAAGTGAAAGAAATCTGTCATGGTGGTTGCAAGTCATGCAAGAATAAAGCCTGATGGATGCGAAAGAGTCTCTTTGAAATGACCCTTCTTTAGACCTACTGCCACTATTACTGATGAGAGTAACTGTATTCTGTCCTAAGATAAATGATTGTCACTGATCAGATGGAATGAATAGACAATGAACTGCCTGAGTGAAATTCCCTCTTTTTTTTTTTTTTTTTATATGTGTAGTACTGTTTAATCCCTGATTGATTGACTGATTGACTGATTGACCAATTTGAAAGCAGGGTCAGTTTCTGTCTTTGCTTTGGGTTATCTTCCTGACAATGGGGGCTTAACCATAGCTGGAGGCATTTAAGATCTTCTGACCTGTATTAAGATTTGGGAGCCTTGCATTCCTGATTCTCATAATAATGAGCTAGCTAGATACAAACAATATTCATTTTCTGTATAGATAGATACACTCTACCCTCATTATAAAACTATTTTCAAAAGCCAAGGATATTGAATGTTATAACAGTAATGTCAGCTCTCATGATTTAATCATGAGGCACATGAGTTTTTCGTTTAAATTTGATGTTCTCATGATCTCAATATTTTTCATGCAAATCTTGTTATTTCTGCATCCTTTCACACTACAGCTTAAATTGCTTGTCAATTGCATTGCTCTCCTTGAGTGCAGTGCTTCTGAGATTCACCAGTATGATTTTACACATCTATTTATAACTATTACTTTAGCATTTTAGCTCTTAAAGAAGATGTTATACATCATCCAGAATTTCTTCACTGGGCCAGATGTGTTGGAAGAAATATCTCATTTTCATTTTGGAAAAGATGAGTGCAGAAACACTTTAATTATCAATATTTAAATTAGCCAAACAGTAAGCCTGCACAGAAAAGCTGAGGAGAGCAAAGGACAACAGAATGAACAGAAGAGAGACACAATATACAACAAGTTAATTGCAGTGTTGTGTTTCAAATATGCCTTATAAGAAGGAAAGGAAATGACATTTAATCTTTACTACACCTCAAAGCAGAAATGTTTCTGGGGCCTAAACTAGCAGCAGTTTCTCTAACTTTTACTTTTGGAAATTCTCTCTCCCTACCCACCTGTTCTAATAGCAGTTAGATTTCAATGTCTTAACACTGAAATACCAAAGGCTTCGATTTCTGTGAGACTAAGACTGTGGTTCATATACCTGAGTCATGGCATTTTTAATTTTTCTCTGTGCAAGAATTTATTATAGGACTCAAAGAATCTGCACATATGTGCAAGCATACTCGGGTTGAATCCAGTTGAAAACAAGGAAAATCAGAATGGCTCCAAGGAAAGACTGGCAGGGCTGGGGATGGCACATCAGGAAACTCACGGTTTTATGGATCATGGAACTGTGCAGTGAAAGACCACCAAAACATGTGAATATTTTATAATTAAAAGGATCATATGTGTATCATATGTTTCACTGTTTGAGTGCAGAATTAAATTTATAAGCTTCCATGGCTTTGTTATTTCTCACTACTCTATCCTAAGGAAATGAAATACATACAATCTGGTCCTCTCTCTGACTATTTGTAACCTCAGTCAATATCAACCAAATGGGCAGAAGAGGGGGTATCTCTGATGGTCTGTAGATTGGACTTGTAAATTAGGACGCAAGGCTGCAGTATCCCTTCAACACTCAGCTGCTCTGTTTGGTCTATCAGCTACCATTCAGCAAATGTGTAGTTCAGTGCCATCTGCAATGCCTGCTGTTTCTTGCCCAGTCTATAGTCAGAAAGAACAAAAGGAAACACAAGATACTCCATGGATTTAGGAATGCAGAAGTCAGGCATCAGAGATAATAGCATAGGAGACACAGGCATGGGCTGAGATTACTGTTGTCAGAGACAGCAAGTAAAACATGGATTCCTCCAAGAAGTGATGATTCTTAAGCTTGCCCGCTCATAGAGCACCATCTTTTTAAACAGAAGCAACTCCTGCTTTGCCTAGAACTTTCTGAGAAGTTCCCACATTATCAGCTGTCACACTACAGCAACCCTTCCTATCACTTCTGGATAAGAGTGTGTTCTTTGTATTGCTACCTATTTGGAAAATTCCAATTTAAAAAACCCACTTGCTAATTTTTCGTCATAGGAAACATTAAGAACAAACACACACAGACTGCGTACCTTTTTGTAATTTTAAAGGAGAACTAAGAACTGCATTAGTTGCACAAGAGCAAAGTAAAATTTTATGACTGTATGAAACAATCAGCACAAATCTAGATTAACCAAAAATCTTGCTAAAAGAGAAACAGAAGTTTTGTGTATATACATACGCACATGCACTGATACCCTTTCAGTGAATCATCCTCTTTCATATAGCAAATATTTTTTATTAAAAATGCTCTGAATTAATAAAACCATTGATGAAAAGGAAGGCATAGCAAAAATAAAACCAGTAAAAGTGCTGAGAATCAGCAAGAGATAAAATATGACTTATTTACATATGGCCCAAAATAATTATTCCATAGACTCCTTTTAGGCTTGTCTAAGCACATTGTTTGTACAGGTAGAGAGAAATAAAAATAGAATACTAAATCAAAGCACTTATCACTAAAGCAGGAGAGACTTATATTTGTGTCACTAGATAAGCCTAGCAAGGTAATCCATTTACCATGTGGTCTTTCTATGAACACCTCTTTACCTGAATACATCTGGAAAAATCTGTGTCTTTCATTGCAGTTTGGGAAATTATGAAGGTTAGGTACTGCAAATGCAAAAGCAGTCAGAGATCTCAATTTGTGCCTGAGGAACGAAAATGCACCAAGTTTGAACATATTAATTTATTTCAAATGACTTCTGTAAAAATTATCGGTTTAGAATAAAACCCCCAACGGTCCCTCCTCCACACTCAAATGAATGCTTGCACACAAGACAGCTCAGGACTTCTCAGGTGAGTAAGCAAAATTGATTTTTACTGCTCCAATAGGTGTGTGCGTCCAGGGGCTGCAGCCCAGGCTTGAGACAGGACTCTTTCACCACAAGAAGGGAAGACTTATGAGAAAAGAGGAGAGGGGAATCAGAAATCAGGAGAAAGCTCCCTTAAGTGTCAGATGCTTTGCTCCTTCCATCACCGGAGCTACATTGGGGTAAGAAGAGCAATGGCCCCATCTCTTCTTTGCTGAATTTTAGTCCTTTCATCAGTGCCAGGAGCGCTAGAAGCCCAAGGTATTGCTGCCCCGACTGCACGGGTGGCACCTTTGCTGATGCAGAGGGACAGCCCTTGCAGCCACAGGGATGCATGGCTCTCCCCAGGCTCTGCTGGAGGAGAAAAGGAGGTGAAAAGGAGGCTACCTTCATCATCCAGGAAAGAAACAGGACAAAAGCAGAGCAATGTAGCGTGACGGAAGAAGAGGTGCCTGCTCAGTGAGCCAGGACAATGGCTTGTAGAAATCTGTCAGAAATATCATAAGGAAAAGTATAGAGTTATTACCGTTTCTATAGCCCCTAGGATCCTCTGGTGGCAGAACATTTTCAGTGATTGTTTCTGTTGGGTGAAATCAATTATCTCCTGATAGATTCTCCTTCCAAGTTTAAGATTACATTTAAAAACTCATCTGCTTTCTGAATTCTAATTGGGTATGTTTTGAACTGCAGATTTTTTTTTTTAGCAAACATTTCATTTATGAATCTCTTTATATTTCAAAGTAATTGCCAAAAACCATTTATGTGTCTGCATGGTATAAACCGTTCTACATGCCTTATACAGTTTGACTTGGATATCTGATTTATTAAGAATGGTTTGATACAAAAAGACAAAGCTGAGAAAAATGAAGCTCATTAATGTTTATGTATTTTTAAAATCACACTTGTGCCTCGAAAGCTTGATTTATTGTTTCAGTAGATATTCAGACATGATAGAAATAGTATTATTGCTAATTTTATTCCAGACAACAAAGTGAAAATGGGGAAAAAGAAAGGCCAATAAAGGATAAAATTGTCCTTTTTATTTGTTCATTATTGAATCAAAGTCTTATATGTAACCAATATTATACGTGCATAATACAATTCCTTCTGAAGGATTCTTAAATGATTCAAAAAATACAAATAAATCCTGAATGACAAACTAATGTCTTCCTTACTCAAGGAAATCACTTTGAAATTTAGTTAGAATTTGTCTGGTTAATTAGAAAAAACAGCTGATTGAGACGTTATTCTAGATGCGGATATCAGAATTGGCCTGCTTGTGTAAATACACAGTTCACTGGAGATACTGTCACACTCCACCCTGGCAGTGCCTGTCCTTATCAAAGAGCTCTAGCTGAGAGGCAACTTGGAGTCAAGGTGCACGCTGCAATTATGGACTAAACCTTCTCCCTGTCTTTAAACAAAAAGATCACCTTTCTCAGCTCTGTGCCTTGCCCTTGTCATCTATGGCTCTGCTAACTCCCAGAAAATAACAACAGGTAAATTTGTGCAAGTCTGCTTTTGAAGACCATCTAGAAGCTAGATTGCAGTAAGCTGAAGCATCCATTTGGCCTATAGGCGTCAGCTGCAGGGAAAGTATTACATAGTATGCTTAATCCATAATTAATGTTGTATATGCATTTATTTTACAGCTGCCAATTTTGTGCAAGGACTGAGGTACTTTCAAGTATGGATTACGTAGAAGGAATGGTTAATATGAAGATGGAAAACAGGCTTGAGGGTTACTATGGGTGGCTTAGGACATCGTTGGACCTTAATTTTTCTAGTTTTGTTGATGAAATTGTCCCTGGGCCACCTGAGCTCATTTTCAATATGATGCGTTTGATGAGTTTCAGAAATATCTATCCTAGTTGCAATCGCCATTCTTCTGCATAATTACTGGCACTGGTACCAATTCTGCTTTCAAGTCTTCCTCCCACTAACACTTTCATACTGTTTTCTGTTCCCAGAACCTTCCATCTGTCTCAGAGGACTACAGCCTGCAAGTATGCTCCTCCAAGAAGCCTCTACTCTCATGCAGACTGAACTCATGCAGGGTAACTAATTTGTATACTGACAAATTGCCCGTATTGTGTAAACTATAAGAAGAACTGCTGCATCTACCTCAGAAAGACCATGCTCCACCATCATTGTTCTCCTGTGCTATTGTAACGCACACGTATAGGTAGGAGTGCAATACAAAGTGCAGTTAGCATTTTAAAAATTAAATTTTTGTTGTCTGATATGAAGCAAAAGATCTGTAGTCACAGTATTTAGAAATCACCTTTGCAAACTCTTTTTGGTTAGGTGACAGTTCTCCATGTAAGTATTTAGCTGCGGGTGGCAGATAATTTGCAAAAGAAAGATACGAAAGAGAAGAAATCACAGCTAAAGCAAATTATTTTATATAACTTTTCTCTGCTATATTATGCTGTTCTTCTATTCTATTACCTCTTTCTCTCCTCAACAGGCTTTCCACAGTCCATCCTACAGAATGTTATGGCATTACACAATCATTGCTGTTCCTTACTAAGGGTTACGCTTGTTGGATTTTTGTTTGGTTTGGTTTATTTAAATTTGAGATTTGAATCAGAAAATATGTACGCAGGTTATCCAGTTTCCATAAATGAAGTATATTCCTAGAAGTGAAGTAAAACTCCTAGAAACCAATGGAAATTGTAACTTTGAGAACCAAACTGGAAAAGCCAAGGATCTGTTCTTAGCAACATTAAGCACTTGTGAACTGGCAACATGTCTGAAAAACATTGGGCCCTAGGAACTCTAGAAAACCCCACACTTACAGGGCCCAGCTATTTCACTCTGCTTATTAGTGTGTTATTTTTCAAGAATACTTCCTGTTCTGAATCGTAATTAGTTTTTATTTATTTATTCATCTATAGTTGACTATGTGCTATGCCCATTGTACAGTACTTCATGTCAAAACAGTGGCATTAATGACAATTTTGTTAGCAAACATGTGGTGAAGAAAAAAAACCCAATTCTTTTCATGCAGAACACAATAATGATTCTGTCTCAAACATTTAATTTAAAATAGATGTTCAAAACCAAATAAACCAGTATTACAAGGATACCAACAGGTCAGCAAATGTTCTTGTTATCTGAATTTAACAGTCCCTGCTGCTTGACCTACCCAGCCTCTAAGCTCCCAGGACAGATACCCTCACTACTCACTGGCTCCTCTTCAGTGCTTGGGACCAAATTGCACCTAAAAGATCTGAAAGTAGAGCTGTTTGACGATTACAAGGCACTCTGGCACATCTCAAGATGAGATGAAAAATTTCCAGTGTCTCTCACTAAAAGATTTATTATTTTCCAGGCCTTTCCTCTATAACATAATGAGAATAAAAGCTTCTGAGATTCACAGATCTTACCTAAGGAACCATAATGCATAGAAAACAGTGTCCCTTTCTTCAAGAAAGAACCCAAAGAATTTACAAAAGGCAAAGGAAAAGGAGCTAATATGAGACAAAGCAAGCTATTTTCCTTAATAAAAGGAAAAAAACCCTCAAACAAACAAAAATCCCTCAATATCTGAATTTGAGCCACAGGAGATTTCAAGCTTGAAAAAGATATACAATTGTGCTGAGACATGAAACCTCTAAGGTGCTTCATTATTGACACTTAAAGCTACTTTCAAGAAACACCTGGACTTAAGTAAGCAGTGTGATCAGACAGTGTCAGCAGGGGTCGGCAGCTTTGGAAAAGCGTGTTACACGTTCAAAAGCCATTTTAAAGCTGAAAAATACACTATCAGCAAACTATTTACAGTAACCTAAACATCCCAGTGTATTATTATTAATGCTAGAACTCTTCTATAGGTGATTCAATAGTCATTCAGTCTGATTCATCTTAGAAAGATATTGTTTCTGTTTTTTAACTACCACAGTATTATTAGCAGCTTTAACATTCATGATTCTAAAAATTCTTTTCTATACATTTTTTTTTTGTCTTACAGTATTTTTATACATGCCAATAGTAACACTTGCTAAAAATCAGTTTTCTTCTATCCAATAGTATGATTCCCAGGATGCAGCTATTTGTCTCCCACATTAAATCTGAGGATGAAGGAGAAAGTGGTCAGTGGTCACCATTTTGTTTGCATTCCCATTTAGATTAGTGTTTGGAAAGCCTGGGCTTTCTGCAGTCTTACTGAGGCCATGAATTAACTACCAAAACTAAAAGAAGCTTACGCTTTTCCATGTAGCCAAAAATATGTGATAAGCTGTATATACCCATATGACTGTCGTTACTCCCAAGAAGAACTTGTGCTGATCTAATTAATAACATCACTTCCAGATAGTGATGCTTTAGCAGAGATTAAAATTTCTTAAGGATAACTACAAACACTATTTCATAGATGGAGTCTGTGTGTGAATATTGATTAATTGGTGTGCATAAGACTTCACAGAGAGTAGAAAAGAACAAGTTTATCTGGTTCAGATCCCAGTTATTTTTATGTTACTACCATATTTTTGTTTGTAAGCACATCTATACATACTTATTACACACGAAGATCATTAAAATTAAAGAATTTGAGTGACCAGAAAAATATTATTTTTAAAGGAACTAATATTCATGTATTTATCTTGTGCCTCAACTGTGGAAATGACAAGTGTTATTATTGTATCTAAATATCTCATAACAAAAGTGAAATGCAGTCATGTAAGCAAGTAATGTGCTCCCTCACAACCACTTTTCCATCAGTCCCAGCTTCCTGTCATGCACCATATATTCAGACTGTGTTTTCCAAGAAGGGAGAAGAGAAGAAAAAGGTACAGCCCAAAGGTACCTCTTCCAAGTTGGGAAATTGGAAGGCTTCTTCAAGACAGTGGTTACTTCTTCCAGAAGTTAGGAGAATAGAGTATGTTATTTTGTACATGCAAACACATATTTCTGCAAGTATATGGAATGACAGGGGAGTCAGTTTAGTCATATTGGCATGCCTATATTAGTAGTAAGAATTATCTATTGATTATTTTCACGCTTTGCATGATGCCGGAAGAGCAGCAGTCTCCACTGTATCCTATGCTGCTGCAAAAAGCTTAAAGAAAACAAGACAAATCACCAACATATTTTAGGTCCTTCTCCAATCCAACCAGAAGACAGGGATGGGCATAGTCTGTGCAAACCTCTGACCCAGTCCAAGAATCTTTGCATTTGGAAATAATTCAAATATCTAAGAAAAGCAAAGGCTCCAGAGAACGGATTTAATTTCCCATCTACATGACTGCTGAACTGATTCATCCTTTACTCTCACATAGAATCATAGACTCATAGAATCACAGAATGGTTTGAGTAGGAAGCGAACTTAAAGCCCATCCAGTTCCAACCCCCCTGCCATGGGCAGGGACACCTCGCACCAGCCCAGGCTGCTCAAGGACCCATCCAACCTGGCCGTGAACACTTCCAAGGAGAGGGCATCCACAGCTTCCCTGGGCAACCTCATCACAAAGAATTAAATAAAATTTAAATCTTTCCCCTTCCAATTCAGTGCCATTCCCTCTCATCATATCACTCCTTGCCCTTGTAAAGTCCCTCCCCAGATTTCTTATAGGCCCCCTTCAGGTACTGGAAGGCCACTATGAGGTTTCCCTGGAGCCTTCTCTTCTCCAGGCTGAACATGCCCCACTTTCTCAGCCTGTCCTCATAGCAGAGGTGGTTCAGTCTTCCCATCATCTTTGTAGCCTCCTCTGGACATGTTCCAATAGTTCCATATCCTTCTTATGTTGGGGATTCCATAACTGGACACAATACTCCAGGTGAAGTCTCACAAGAGTGGAGAAGAGGGGGAGAATCACCTCCCATGACCTGTTGGAAATGCTTTGATGCAGTCCAAGATACAGTTGGCTTCTGGGCTGTGAGTGCACATTGCCGGTTCATGTTGATCTTCTCATCAACCAGCATCCCCAAGTCCTTCTCCACAGGGCAGCTCTCAATCACATCATTCCCCATCCTGTACTGATACCAGTGATTGTCCCAACCCAGATGTAGGACCTTGCTCTTGGCTTTGTTGAATCTCATGAGGTTCCCATAAACCCACTTCTCTGGCTTTTCCAGGACCCTCTGAATGACATCTTATCCTTCTGGTGCGACCACTGCCCCTCTCAGCGTGGTATCATCCATAAACTTGCTGAGGGTGCACTCAGTCTCGCTGTCTATATCATCAATGAAAGTATTAAGCAGCACTGGTCCCAGTACAGACCACTGAGGGACATAGCTTGTCATGAGTCTCCAGCTGGACATCAAGCCATTGACCACTACTCTCTGAATGTGACCATCCAATCAATTTCTTAACCACCGAACAGTCACAGTATCACAGTATCATAAGGTTGGAATCGCTCTTCAGTTCATCCACTAAATCCATATCCCTCCAATTTACAGAGAAGGATGTTGTGAGGGACTGTGTTGAAGGCCAGATAAATGATATCTATTGTTTTCCCGTGTCCATTGATCCAGTCAGTCCATCATAGAAAGACGCTACGTTGGTCAGGCAGGAGTTGCCCTTAGAAGAGCCATGTTGGCTGTTTCAAATCACCTCCTTGTCCTTCATGTGCTTTAGCAAAGCTTCTAGGAGAATCCGTTCCACGATCTTCCCAGGCACAGAGGTGAGGTTGACAGGTCGGTAGTTCTCAGGGTCCTCCTTTGTACCTTTTTTAAAAAATGGACACAATGTTACCCTTATTTCAGTCTCCAGGGACTTCCGCTGACTGCCATAGCTTTTCAGAATATTATGGAGAGTGGCTTGGTAAACACAACAACCAGTTCCCTCAGGACACTTGGAATGCATCTCATCAGGTCCCATAGACTTGTATATGTTCAGGTTCCTTAGGGGGTCATAAACCTGATCTTCCCCTACAGTAGGAGAGACTACACCCCCATGATCCCCATCTTGTTGTTCATTGAATCCAGAGGGCTGGGGAGAGTGGTTGCCAGTGAAGACTGAGGGTATGTCAGCCTTCTCCTTGTCTGTTGA